>MU150372.1:0-73283 GCA_015584075.1 Collybia nuda | reverse complement strand
CGACGACGAGGGGGTGCTGAATCCAAGGGAGTCCAAGTTTTCTCTTTCGATGTTGGACATTTTGGAAACAGCTGCTCATCAAATGCAGCGGTTGTTCCCGTAAACAACACGTTGTTTGGGAGTCTCATATAGAGATTGCCCTTAACTCCAGGGGCAGTTCCTAAGTATACCATTAGTTCAGATTTGGGAGCTAGTTTACTACTCCGAACCGCATCTGGTAAATGTACATAGGCTCCACATCCGAAGATTCGGAGATGCGAGACATCAACCGGCTTATTCATAAAGAACTCTAGAGGTGTTTTCCAGTTAAGGCGCTTCATAGGAGTGCGGTTGTAGACATGAACAGCATGGTCCATGCTAAATTCCCACCATGAGTCTGGTAGACAAGCAGTGAAACGCATAGTTTGCGCTTTCTCCATTAAGGTGTAATTAAGACGCTCTGCTCTGCCATTTTGTTGTGGCGTGTGTGGTGCACTTTGTTCAATGATAATACCAAGATTACGTAACTCATCATCGAACACTTTTGACTTGTATTCTCCCCCTGCATCAGAACGCCAATGCTTAACTGTTTTACCATATTGGTTTTTAACCATGGCATTGAAGCGCCTTAATGACATAATAGTGTCTGATTTCTTATGTAGATTATTAGTCCACGCGACAGAGGTACAATCATCGAAGTACGTCATAGTATATTTATACTTTCGATAAGATAAGACCTTGTGCTCCTTAAGATCAGAGTGAATCAAATCGAAGGGCTTTGATGCTGGGAAAGATTTTTGCGTCATTTTCCCTTTAGCACATCCAGGGCACACTTTGTCCTGTTTGGGAATGTCTAGCTTTCCGGGGAATCCTTTTAGGTTTTTCCCATTTTGGAGAACTTCTTTAGAAGGATGGGCGAGACGCTTGTGCCATGTGTCATAATTGACGGCATAAAGCATGGCATCAGCCAGAGAAGCTTCTTCAGCAATTCTCATCTTGATCCAATAGATCTTCGAGTTTTTGTTTGGTATCGTTCTGCACTGTAGAGTGATTTTACTACCTTTTAAAAGATTAATGCGATGTTTATCGCCTTGGACTGTTAATCCAGACTAGAGGAACTCTCCCATCGAAAGGAGTCGTAAGTCCAGATCGGGTATGTGATACACCGGATATAAGCGAGATGTAATTTCATAGCTCTCGGCGGATCCGTCGATTTGGATCTTGTGCTTTATAAATACCGAACCTTTTCCTTTTATGAAAATTGGGTTCCCAGCACTAGCTGTGTGAACGGGTTCAGGGACTTTCAGGAGCTCATATGATGCAAAGTCGCTTATATCAGCGGTGCAATGCAATGATGCTCCAGAGTCCATCATCCACATGTTAGGTTCTCTGTTCTTGCCCTTACAGTTACTGCATGTAGCGAAGTGCGACTCGATAGTCGCAAACAGTCTATCATCATTTATAAAACTACTATCTACATTGCTATGTAGACGTAGTGCGAGGGGGCATGTGGCGCTTACCTTAATAAGTCGCTGTGATTGCCGTAAGTCTCGTAATGATGTAGAAGTTAGTAACTGGGCGTACCTCTCTTCCGTATCCATAAAGTTGCCGGTGCCTTGCAGTGCCATCTCCGTGTCAGAACCCCAATCAAGACGGTCCTTATCCATCCCTATGTCACCTGCGTTATAGGGGCGGTAATCGCCGCTTCCTATGTCGGTGTAATAAATTTCACCGGAATCGGGTGGCATGTCTGAGCCACTAGAGGAGACTGGAGGTGAATCCGGCATTTCTTCTACTCTAGAAGTTGACGCCACCGGTTCTAAACGAACGCGGGGATCTGGGATCTGGGCATAGATCTCTTCAAGCGGTTTTAAATTTGCCACTGTTGGAGAGACATCGATTCGTGAGGCTAAGTCATGGGCTTTATCGTATGTCGGGTATGGCCGAAAGGCTGTTTTACCATGTATGCCAGAATAGCGCTGTTGCGCATATGGATAGGGGGTCCCTGGGCGTTTGAAGCCCTTGTTCTTCCACTCATGGCCTCGAGGGACCGGAGCGGGAATTGGGACAGGTCCACATGGGAGATGGGAACGATGTGTGTTGGAGAAATGAAGTGGCACGCTATCAACATTAGTGTTGATATAATTGGAGAAGTAGCCATGATCGGAGCTATGCTCCGGGGCATCATCTTCTCCGGCTGCGTGTGCGTGGCCTTTTCCTTGGCCACCGCGTTTCCTGGTCCACTTCTTTTTCCCATCACCTTGCTGGTTCTGCTGCTGCTGTTGCGGCGCATTGTTTTGCTGCTGCGGTTGCTGCTGCTGACCAGATTGGTTACCAGGTCCATCTTGTTTCCACGGAGGGTTGTTACCCTTCCTTTTGACTGCGCTTAGTTTTTGCACGGTCTGATTGGTGGAGCCGGGCTGCCTGGTCCGGCGCTGGTTCTCTTGTGTGATTACCTGTCTGATTTTTCCAAACTGCAGGTTGGCGTCACTTTGAATGAGCATGGCAACCATGGTTGACCAATTTGCCGGTAAGGCATGCAGGGTAATCAGGGCGAGTAGGTAATCGGGGATTTCGATCCCGGCACTCTTTAATTCAAGGGACAGCTGCTTGAGATGAGCAAGGTCGTTTTCAATTTTAGCGGGATTCGTCAAACAAACATTAATAAGTTCGGAGAATATTGTGTACTTCTGGGTGTTTGACGGTTTGGAGAACCGATCGTTTAACTCCTTCCAGAGAGCATACGCGCTATTGAATTCGGTGACACTAAAAGATGCTTTGATTGGATCAGAAAGACGGAGTCAGATAGTTCTGAGACACATTTCATTTCTGTTGTTCCAGTTGTTGATTATAGCCATCTGTGCGGCAGTGGCAGGATCATCAAATTCGGGATGTGCTTCGGTTCCTTGGGCGATGCCATAGAGGGATTGGCTGCGAAGCCAATCTGCCATCTGCCCGCGCCAGAACAAGAAGTTCTTTCCCTGGAACATGGAGACATATGCGGAGAGAGATGAAGACATATTTGAATGTGTTTGGTTGATTGCTATAAAAAGCAAGTCAGCCACATTCCTTAACTTAGGATGATTATATTAAAAATAGAAGCACTCCTTCTTAAGGTAATACCCGAGGGGATGGTTGCAGCATGTTACTGCGCAAACTATTACCAAGGTAGGGCGACAAGCTAGTACTGCTGCATATTACTGCGCTGTATATTGGCTGTTGGGGCCCATAACCTATTGAAAGGATATGTGGAAGCAGTAGTCTTACAATACATTGTATATCTACTTTAGCTAGTCTAGCACATACCTTGGTTGCTTATAGAGCTTAGAGTGTTAGTGAGAAGGTCATAAGAACGATGAGAATTAAGTGTGTAGAATACGAGTATTTATACTAATGCGATGGTGCGCACGGACCATCGGAGTCACAATCTTGGTCTTGTGACTTGGAGCGATTTCAACAGGTTGTACGTTACAAAACAGTACGCCTCATGCTCAGCCTATCGGCTTTAGAGAATTGGCATTTTACTGGAGTAGATGTCGTGAGCGCCTTTTTATATGGCAAACTCACTGAGGAGATCTACATGGAACAACCGGAAGGCTTTAAACTTAAGGGCCAAGAACACAAAGTTTGGTGTCTGTGTTGTGCCCTTTACGGATTAAAACAAGCCGCCTTAGTATGGTGGAAAGAACTTGAAAAATCCATGAATTCTATGGGCTTTTACCGCACTAAATCAGATGCTGGTATATTTGTCCACAAAACAAAAGATGGAAAATATGTCTATGCCATTGTTTACGTCAATGATGGCGCCTTTATGGGCAAAGACAAAAAACTCATTGAATCAAAGAAAGCCGAGTTCATGAAAAAATGGGACTGTCATGACCTTGGCGAAGTCAAAGAGTTCCTTGGAATGAAAATAAATTGCCGCGGATCTAAGATAAAGATTGATCAAATTGACTACCTTACAAAGGTACTTACCTGCTTTGGCATGCTTAATGCAAAAATAGCTGCCACACCTCTTCCTACTGGCTATATGCCAACAAAGAACCTTGCTCCTGTCAATCCGGTACTAAGACAGAAATTTCAGCAAGTGATAGGATCACTGATGTACCTGATGATTGGTACACGGCCTGATATTGCATTCGCCGTTACCAAATTATTGCAACAATCTGCGATCCCGTCCCAGGAACACCTGGACAAAGCGCTTTACATCATGTGCTACCTTCTTGGCACTGCCAACTATGCTATCACATATGATGGTAGTAGTAATGAAGGTTTAATTGCCTATACAGATTCTGATTGGGCATTGGACTTTAACACACAAAGATCCACCACTGGATTCTTCCTGAGCCTCTCAGCAGGCATCATCACGTGGAACTTACATGCTCAGAAGTCAGTCGCTCTGTCTTCTACTGAAGCCGAGTACATGGCGCTGTCAGATACATGCCACCAAGTAATGTGGATGAGATTGCTCCTAAAGGAAATAGGTTTCAATCAACCACCCACAATGATTGCAGTCGACAATCAAGGGTCTATATTCATAGGATCCAACCCTGTGCAAGATTGGCGCACAAAACACATTGACATCTGATATCATTACATTCGGGAAAATGTCAAAAATGGAAACGTTGCAGTTGCCTTTATTGATGGAACTAGTAATCCTACAGACATGTTTACCAAAAATCTACTGAAGGATAAATTCCTTACGTTTAGATCACAACTTGGGCTCAAGTTTTACTCACTCAACAATCTTCAAGATTAGATTAGATTAGATTAGATTAGCTACCTATCTAGATCTCTTGATTGAGGGGGAGTGTTGAAATCGCTCCAAGTCACAACACCAAAATTGTGACTCCGATGGTCCGTTTGCACTACCTTGATGGTCCATTGACAAGCCTAGCTGCACGCTAGGCATGTTAATCTGCAATACGAACCACTTTGCGCGCACACCATCACTCAATTGCATCGCCCACGCGACAAAGTTTACTGACTCACTTCGTGCGCATGCACATCCTTAATGCGCGCACCCACTTCCAATCGCGCTCACCCTTAATTCACAGATCGCGGACTTATTCCATCCTCACCACCCTTCAGTCGCAAGTCACCATACCAAGTCGCAGGCATTCAAGGGTCACCTTAATATGTTTGACAACCCTGATTTGCCCCTGACACGGTCATTTAACCATTCCCCCTTCTAGATTCATGTAGATCCTTTACTTTATTGAAACAGGTACACTTATCCCCTTTAGTAGACCATCCTCACCATTCCGTTTCGCATTCCTTCCCTATCTCGCACTCACCTTTACGGACTCACCTTCCCTATCTTAAATTTTACTCTACATCTCCTTTAGGAATTAATGTAGGTAGTATAAAAACCTCGGTACTTAGTTGCAGAAGAAAATAACTTAGTTCACCCCTCACTTCCTCTCTAAACCTTTCGTTCTCACTTGCACCAGTGCAGTCCATATACTCAGTCTCACTTTGACACGAAGTTCGCGCACACTCGTATACGCTTCGCCTGGCAAACTATGAGACAGCACCTTAATCGTCACCCATTGCATATAGACGCAGAGTGGGATTATAAGTCACTTCGCGACTCTTTTCTCTTCCGTGTTCTCTAAATCGCAGTTAAACTCGCGCGCACAACGTGGTAGCTACCCACTCCTCTGATTGTGTACTGAACCCTTCGTGCATACTTTAGAAAACACCCCTCACACTTTCTAGGAGAGGACCAGTAGTAGCAGATCGCGCTTTAAGCCTTTCACGTTACTACCGGACCTGTTACTGTCACCGTGCTCACCATCCCATTAGTATATATACCTGTACTATACACACCTAATATTTATTGTTTCTACGACCTTCTCACTAACTCTCTAAGCTCTACAAGCAACCAAGGTATGTGTTAGACTAGCTAAAGTAGATATACATTGTATTGTAAGACTACGGCTTCCACATATCCTTTCAATACATTTAATATTCCATAGGCTCATTGCCAGTTATCAACTAGTAACCTTAAACACAGTGTCTTCATGAAAACATGGATTCACAGCTCAGCTGCAGAGAGGTTTGGTGATCATACTGACACTATTAATCTGTCATCTTGCAGCTCAAAGTATGATGTTTCTGCATTTTATGTTCTTGCCTGAATCCTTATCAAAGACAATTAATATTACACTTGAGCTTTACATCATGGAACTTGGACCGGTCATGCATAGCAATGGCTATACCACTTAATGCACTCACTGTTGGGCATGGCTGTAACAGGGCCATAGTTACTCCAGAGATAGTCCTATGATGTACTATATAAGTGTTGCCTTCTACCTAGTGGTTGGCATCTTTGCAATAAACTAGGATTGGGTCTTACTCTTGGACATAGTCCCTTGGGTCAGTGGTGCCCCCTTCCCTATGTGGTTTGATTTCACCTTGCATGTCACCCCTCCTGTTTACACTCTGGACCATTCCGCCCCTTACAATTGGGATCTAATGAGAGATCCCCTTACAATACACCTTCATTATAGAGTAGATGGTTGAGAGAGACAAGTGTTTTTTTTTCTTCCCTTGCACCTGTGGTGATGAGATTTTTATATGTTACCCAGATTCATATCTTGCAAGTGGTCACACAGTAGCATAAACTCTTGTCTCCAACCCCATACACAAACACAATGTGCATACAGCACCTCTCGTTCATCCATAATGACCTTAACCCCACTTCTTATCCTCTCATACTCTTCTCGATAGCTCAATGTAATGTGTAATGTTGGTTAAAATTTACACTTTACCATCTACTTCATGTGAACAAGCTAGAGTTTACATCACAGACTTTATGCTACCTATTGCAAGTATACATACATATAATATGACATGATACGATGCTTAATATGAATACATACTATACTAAACTTGATGCTCCACAACTACCTCTTCTACGATTTCACTCAATCCCTGCTCTTGAGCTGAAGATATGTCACACAGGATTAATGTCAACTTCATTATCGGAATATAACTGTCCTTTCTCTTCACCAATACACTTCTTAACAACATATCCCTCTCTTCATTGTAATCCCATCCTTGCACTTTTAACTCACGCAAAGAAGGAAAATATAAAATCGAAAGTTGATCTTTTTGTACCCCCATAGCTAGTTGAGGGGTAAGCGGGTTCTCCATTGAAAGCGCCTGTAATAACCCAGCATCCGAGTTGAATTCACTAGTGGACAGACAATGCAGTGATCTGAGTCGTCTAAACATGGACCAGTCAATGACACCAAAGTCGTGAACCCTCAAAACGTGGAGATCTTCCAATGGGAGAATGCCGACGAGCGTATTACATATATCCGCGGGTCTATGACCAGGAAGTGTGGCCCAAAGGCAAAACGGAGGCGACTCATTGGAGGCGTCAGTAGGTTTCATGTTCCAAGCCTCAAGCTCAACCCGCCACGAAAAGTTGCACCATGCATCCAGGTGGTGAAAAGGACGGCGGGTGCCAAGCCCTTCGTCGTTGACAAGACGAGATACTGTTGAGGCCAAGGTTTCCAATTCAGAAGCATCGCGCGTTCCTTCTAAGACAAGTTTAGTGGTTGAAAGGGTGGGGAAAGTGAAATAATTGAGGATGTGGAGACAATCAGCGACGCGGGCATTTATTACGCTTAATTGTGTGAGCTGCTGCAGAGGTTTACGTTTGTCGATAGGTATGCATTCTTGGGAGGGTGGGTGTACAGTATCGTGAAAAGAAGGAATGCTTTCCTCTAAGTAGAGGATTTCGAGGTTGGGCATACTACCCAAGGCGTCGACAATTTGCTGGCTAGATGAAATTTCTAGTTTCGAGGTAAGCATGAACGATGTAATACCCGTTAGGAAGGGGGAATTGATGTCGAAGTCACAGTTCTGAAGCTCAAGTTGGCGCAAACGGGGAGTCCCTGCTGCGAATATACTCTCTGGAAGGTATGCGGAGACGACATATCCACTGGCGAGTAAGGTGAATGACTCCAGGAGCTCCGCAACAACAGGAATGTTGGGGAGAATGGCCTCCACACAAAGGTGTTGTGGCGCCGGATCATAGAAATTAAATCTAGAGGTCGCCATTACGGATAGACGGCGGATCCGGGGAATCTGTGCCCACACAGGGGAAAAGTCCCTGATATGAGGGCACTGGAGATCGACTTCCACTATCAATGGAGCCTGCTGACTTCGGTCGAGTAGAGTTTCAACCCAACACTGCGACGCGTTTAGTGTAATATGTGTCCATAGATTCGTGGAACCCAGCGCCAGTTGACGCCAACGAGAGCAGGTATGGGATATATTCAGCTGTTGGTACGGGTGGGGTCGACCCGGGTCTTGAGTAAGGTGGTCTGGGTTGACAATCAACTCAAAGATGAGGTTGAGCACTTCTGGGGGGAGTTTGAAGATGGGTGCGGACGCGTTGTGCCGCCAACGCCGTACCAGTCCACAGATAGACGTTTCCACCCTGTTGGCGTCTTCGCCGAATGTCGTATTGCCATCATGGTCCTTGGCGGTACCTAGTATAGGTTCTAGTCCGCAGCATTCTAATTGGGCAGGATAATGATCTTTAACAATGTATAATGAACCGCCTATGCACTGCCGTGGACATACCGACAGATCTAATCATTGTCCTAAGCTTTTCACGATCGTGATTTCCGCAGTGGGTGGCTGACGGATAGACCTCGAGGTTCACCGGCACCGTTCGACAGCGTGGCTACAATGTGTTGATGCGAGTAGTGTGTCGAGTTTGGTCGTTTGTTACACGGAACAATGGGGCCCTTGTTACTTGTATTCAACTTGTTTATAAAGTGGCCAGCGGCCTCTTCGTTCCCCCCATCCGGCCTAGCGCCCCCCTTTACGTCTTTTTTCTCTTTTACACCATCTTGAGCGCCAGGACGCACCCACACCGAGCACAAGCATGGTCAAATTTACCATCCTTGCAGGCGGATTTTCCACGTTTATAGCGAGCTACCTCTTTGACTCGGATGCGAGCACCCTCACACTCGTGAAGCAGTCGCAAACCGGGGAGAATCCTTCCTGGATTGCGTCTCACCCTCAGAACAGGAGCATTCTCTAGTATGTACACTATTTTCAGGTTATAACCAGGTCGCTAATATTTTAACAGTGCTGTTAATGAGATTTCACCTGTTGGAAACCTCCAATCATTCATAGTGGCATTAGATGGCAGTCTTACGCTCGTGGATACTGTGTCGTCTGGTGGAAATGGTCCAACGTTCTCGAATCCGTTATCAACAGGAGAGGTATCGGCCATGAACGTAAGGCCACTTTCTTCCTGTTTTCCGTATCGTTTGTTTTGCTAAATTATAATCAAAGTACGGCTCTCCGAACTGCTCCCTCGTTGCAACTGTCCCAGGCGATCCTCTCCATTTCCAGAAGGACTCCCCAGTCGTCGAGTTTCCCGTTGGCGATGGACCTTCACACCCACACATGTCCCTAGAATACAACGGCGAAGTGTTCGTAGCGGACTTGGGTGCCGACAAGATCTGGAGACTTGCAAACGATGGCGCACCCGGCAAATTCAAAGTACAGGGACAAATCAACGTTGAGGTGGGCACTGGGCCTCGTCACCTCGCCATTCACGGTGTGCCCCCCTCCTTTTGTGTATAATCACATTAATCTAAACCTTAAAATCATATAGACGATGTCCTTTTCACGGTGAACGAATTGAGCTCGACACTTACCGCCCAGCAGATACCCGCCGCCCCAAACAACACCGCTCTCCCTCTTCTCGCCAATGTTTCCGTCGTACCCGAGACAACGTTAAACAGCTCATTCGCCGCTGCTGAGCTCCTCATCTCAACACCGTCACAGAAATTCCCCAGCCCACTTATTTATATAAGTAACAGGAACCTTGGCCCCGAATTTGACGAGCGCGGAGATACCATCGCAATTTTCGAGTTCAAGCGTGGCGCTACCGCACCAGAGTGTACCACATCTCGGAGCGAGAAACGTATGATGCGACGGAAGCACAAGAGGCAGAGCGTGGGTGCCGAAGGAAATGGGAGTCTTACTCTCGTGACACAGGTATACACTGGCTTGAAGCAGATCAGAAGCATGAGCCTAGGGCCTGTGGAGGGTGGAGGCGATGAGTTTTTGGTGGCGGGAGCAAATATGGACGGTGGCGTCGTGATTTTCCAGAGGATAGATGGAGGGAGGAACCTAAAGGAAGTTGCGAGGAATGTGGAGATCCAGAATCGAACAAGCTTTGTGTTTATCTAAAGTTTGGAAAGAATTGATATAACTTATGGTTCGTAGTGTAGATATATAGACAATGGACGATATTAATTGCATGGACTTTTTGCATCTCCGCATATAGGGCATTTTCAATTATATTTGCACATTGGGGATCCAAAAACACGAAACCTTTCCGGGCCAGTGCCCGAGATGAACCGGTACCTAATAGCAAATCCATCCTGAGGGAGAACCAGACCCTAACTTTGGTGCACGACTCTCGGGAACTTGGAACTCCAAAGTGTATATTACTCCAGGTACCTGGTGAAAGCGATATGTTCTTGTTTCTACAATGACCCTAACCAAAATGGAGCCCTTGTAAGATTATTTGGTAGTTAACCAACATCAGACCAACATCAATCGCTATCTTCCTCATTAATTAGAGCCTCGGCCGCGCCAGACCGTGGTTCTATGCTGCACTTGAATGGTACAGGGTACCTGACAAAAATCAGAAATAGACAAGCTATAACGAGATCCACGAGACTCACGACAGTAGCCCAGATGTAGGTTCAGGTTGGGGGTGGACCGGATGTCCCTGGTCATTCATAGGGGGGCTGATGTTGTATACTGAAAGGGTAAGTGCGATCATGGCGTAAAGTGAGCCATCGCTGAGATGCCTTCCTGGACAAATGCTGCAATCGATGTGATATTAGGATGATATAAAAAGATTGACTTCAACTTGCCGACGGCCAAATCCAAATGCTGTGGTAGGATCATGGACCTCGGGATTGATCTGACCGTCTTTCAGCCAGCGCTCTGGCATGTACTCTTCAGGTGAGGGATACATATCGGGGTCATGCAAAATGGACCTGCAATCAATTTTCATAAAATTTCTGCGACGAACCCCCTCCTGAAGACTTGCCAGATATTCCCCAAGACAACAGTACCTTTGGGAATAAAGTACCCGTCGTATTCGTCATCGCTGCTACACATGTGGCCGACACCTGTATCGTAATTTAAATTGTGTTATTTATCGGTAAACTCAGAAGGTAATACACACCTAGTGGGGTAACGAGTTGCCACCGCATGGTCTCCTTGACCATTGCGTTGATATATGGCAGGGATTGTCTGTCTTGGAAGCTTGGCAGCCTATTTGGCCCTACGACAGAGTCTATCTCCGCCTGACCTCTTCGCTGGATTTCTGGGTACATCGCCATCGCTAAAAAGAAAGATTGAACGGCTGAGACGGTCTGTAAAATAGTTTAACTGGGACATCGAAAACGCAGCTTTGTTAAGTCCATCAACTCACAGTATCTGCACCAGCTAATTATTAGGCCATCAGACTTCGTTTTATCGAAATGCAGGGAATGTCTCACCAGCATAGGCCGTAGCGGCAGTACCTTTGATTACGGCTTCCTCCTCAGCTTGATATTTGCCTTCCACAGTCGACACCTCAATATATGTCGCAACCAATGATGGGGATGAAGTGCCCTGGCGCTGGATATCACATTCGTATTGATGTTGTCTTTACGAACAGACCTAGCAAAACAAAAAACTCACGATACATTCTTTCACGTGCTCGAAAGGCTTGTCTAACATATCGACATTTACTTTTTTCCAATAAGCGGCCTTTCGTTTAAAATTGGCGCCTGGCATCCAACTTGGTACATATTTCAATAATGGAAGTAGGTCCACCAGAAATTGGCCTGGTATCCCAGCTTGTGAGATGCCTTGTAGAGCCTCTTCAGCATTGGAGATGTATGGATCGTCCGTTCCCGACACCTTGATTCCGTAAGTGATATCCATGATTGTAGCCGCAAAAGCACTTGAATCCCATTTATGCCACCGTCGGCAATCTCTGAAAGAAATTTACTCACTGTCGTATATGATGCATGAAATTTCTGGGATTTACAAGGAGGCGACGAAGAAAGGCGTGTGTCTCTCTGAGCTGGATAGGTTGGTACTTATGCACCATTCCAGCATGGAAATTCTCATGGAAGGTACGACGGTGACGTCGCCACCATGGATCATAAGGCATAAACACCAAATTGAAATCCCATCCCATTCTATACTCAAGCATGTAGGTGAGTAGTAGAAAAATTAACACAAGGTTTTCAACTCACAGGCCGATCAACATTGGCATACCTACACGATCGGAATAATTACCAGAACGTTTCTCAAATAAGTCGCTTGTCCTTGTGGAAGATCCAAGAATGAGATATCCCTGTCCCAAGACCTCGAAATAAACGATGTCGCCTGTGACGGTGAGCAATCAGCTCAGGTCGGTATAAAATCGAAAAAATATACCGTAGACTTTAAACCATTTATCGTACACAAGCCACGCTCTTTCACGAGGCATGTCGAAAAGGGTCCCAAAAATAGGAAGACCCTTTGGTCCAGGAGGGAGGGGAGGTTGCAAAACTTTCCGAGGGGTATATATCCATAGTATCAGAACTGTGAGAGCGCTACCCAGGATTTTGTATAAACGGGCCATAAGTAATGCCGCATTCACAATAAACGACCTTACAGGGAGCATTCTGGGCGATAAAAGTGGAACGTTAAGGCGGGGTTCCTCCAAATCCCTTTAAGTACCGTATGAAGGAAGCCTTCTCTGGCTTCTAGATTGGGATGGAAGTTACCGCTATATCGTTACGTGGAGAAGACCTTCAACCGAGATATTCAACTGTGTCATGTAAGCAACGGAGGGGGATCTAAATCCATGAATGGCTTCCATCCAGCGTGACTAGCAAGCATCCTGGGATTGGTCTCGGATGAGCTTCGCGGAGTGGGAGGAAAATTCCTCACGGGAAGGTGCCAAGCGGTCAGTATCAGCACATCCCCGCTACGCGGGACCTAAAATCCAAAGCCAGGGTCCAAAAGCAATCATTACAATCGAGTATTGGGAGAACGGGTGGAGTCGAATCACAATGATGAGCGAAGTACTACTTAAAGCAAGCTAGTTTTATTTTGACTGAATCGGATTATGACGGAGACCTTGAAGTTCTGGGCCGTCATTAAGACAAATTCGACAGAATTTCAGAGGCCATGATAACACATTCTCTGAAGCGTTGATGTCCTGAATCAGTAGTGTTATCTGTAAAATTCTTCGTGATTTGAGCTACAGGAGTGGATTAGGGTGGTGTTCTGATGGAGCGTATGGGTTTACAATACAGATGGTCGATTGGGTTCTGTCTTCCTGATGGAGAGCCCATAAATTACACGAAATGTGGAGCCGCTGGTGGCACCTTACACAAGAAACACGTGCGTACTTGTAATTCCCTCGTGCGTTATACTTATTGGCTGAGTGCTATCATGTCAGATCTGGGTCTGCACAATGCCATAGACATTTGCAGTCAAAGAACAACATCGTAGATGTGAAGTTGGGAATTCGAAATTCGTGACCGCACACGTGACATGTTTCCAACGTTTTTTTATGTAAAAAGAATTAGTCCCGGCCTATGAATATTGGAATATTTGAATTCCCAACCCGTACGGGTTCCTGAGTCTTAGCATGTTAATTCTTGGTGACATGCAGTTCGTGCAGTTCGAAATCGAGAGGTTCTGCTGTTGGTGCGTGAATGCCATAATATATATCCACCTCCTGTAAAATCCAACTCCTAAACCGTCCTTTATCCAGGGCTTCCTTACTCTTCCTTAAACAATATAGTCAAGTAGCTCCCAACAGGTATGAGGCCCGTACCGGCCATGAGTTTATAAACCATAGGTTTTCATCATATGTACAAGTAAGATCCCAGGTCGAGATGGATTAATTTCTTTGTTTGCCGCAAGTCGCAAGACCTGATGAACGTATTTCTGGAGTGCGCCGATTGGACATTGTGGAACGGTACTATACATATGAATCCACAGACAGATTCCATGTGCTTTAAAAAAAATATTATGTTTCATAAATGCTCCAGGCTTCAATCAGACAAAAAAAAAAAGTTGGATTCTTCGGGATACCCTCGCAATAGCTTCAACAAAACTTATGGGCCTAACAGAATTGGTGGGTTCCATTAATCATTGGCTTCTTCGCTAATAAGCGCCTCAGCAGCTCGGGACCGTGGCTTGATGATACACTCAAACAGAGCGGGGTATCTGACAAAAAATAAGTTTAGCGACAGAAAACCACGGCACTGATAGAGTTTACGACAGTAGCCCGGAAGTAGGTTCAGGTTTGAGGCAGATAGTGTTTCCTTGGTCGTCAACAGGAGGGCTGATAGTGTAGACAGAGAGTGTGAGTGCTATCATGGCGTAAAGTGAGTTATCGCTGAAGTGCCTTCCTGGGCAGATGCTATAGTGAACAGTGAGTTGGAATTAAATAACTTACTGAACGTGACTTGCCGGCGACCGAACCCAAACGCTGCGATAGGATGTTGAGTACTAGCATTATTATTGTTATTCTGACCGCCCTTCAACCAACGCTCCGGTGTGTATTCCTCCGGAGAAGGGTACACTTCAGGATCATGTAAAGTGGACCTGGGATATCGATTACGTGTGAGGTAATACGGTGAATTCATTGATGTATGGCAAAGATTGTCTGTCTCCGAAATCTGGCAGCCTGTTAGACCCTACAACCGAATCTATCTCTGCTTGGCCCTTTCGCTGGACTTCAGGATACATCACCATTGCTAAAAAGAACGACCGAACGGCTGAGATCGTCTGTAAGGAAAAAAAAAAGTAGTTTAGTAAGGCGGCCTTGGTCAATATTAGTAAAGGCACTGACTCACAGTATCCGCACCAGCTTATCAATTGGTGATCAAAATATATTCTATCGGATATAGAAAACCTCTCACCGATATAAGCTATACCAGCTACATTTTTGGCTAGTGTCTCCTCCTTGGCTTGATCTTTGCCTTGTTCCGTTTGTAATGCTTCGATAGATGATGCAGCTAATGATGGAGGTGCTGCTCCTCGATGCTATACATAATAACTGTATCAATATAATCAGATCAAGCAAAATAATCGAAACCAACGATGTTTTCCTTCACATGATCGAA
Organism: Collybia nuda; assembly: GCA_015584075.1. Lineage (NCBI taxonomy): Eukaryota > Fungi > Basidiomycota > Agaricomycetes > Agaricales > Clitocybaceae > Collybia > Collybia nuda. Next base: position 58,122 of record MU150372.1, on the reverse strand, counting down.
GGGCATGTCTAACATAGTAACATTGATTCTTCTCCAATAATCCGCTTTCCGTTTAAAGCTGGCGCCTGGCATCCAGCTTGGTATATTCTTCAATATTGGCAGTAAATCTACCAAAAACTGGCCTGGTACCCCGGCTTGGGAGATGCCACGAAAGGCCTCTTCAACAAGAGCAATATATGGATCATTCTCATCGGTCACTTTGATTCCATAAGATATGTCCATAGCCGTCGCTGCAAAGGCGCTTTGAGACCTTGTTAACCGCACGATTATGGTTGAAAAAAGGCTTTTCTCACTGTCGTATAGCATGCGAGAAATTCTTTGGATTGACGAGCAGACGGCGAAGAAATGCGCGGGCTTCTCTTAGCTGGATAGGGTGCGGCGATGGCGCCGCCACCACGAGCCATAGGGCATCAATCCCAGGTTAAAGCCCCACCCCATCCTGCTCGAGCACAGAAGGAGTGAGCAACAGAAACTAACAGGATGATCAACTCACAAGTCGAGCAGCATTGGCGTCTGTACACGATCCGAATAATTTGTAGAACGTTTTTCGAATAGGTCTTTTATCTTGGCGGAAGAGCCAAGAAATAGATAACCTTGGCCGAATACCTTAAAATAGACCATTTCGCCTACAAAAGATGGATGATGAGTTCAGGTTAGGAGAGAGGCTAAGATGACATACCATAGATTTTGAACCACTTATCATACACAAGCCACGCTTTTTCGCGGGGCATATTGAAGAGGTTTCCTACGATAGGGAGCCCCTTTGGCCCTGGGGGTAAAGGGAGTTGTCTCCTCGGCCTTGGAAAGTTTCGAGAGGCACGTCGCCAGAGTATCAGCAGTAAGAAACTGGTGCCTAGAATAATATACAAATGAATCGTAATGGGATAAGTGACAGGTGTACTATCAGAGGACATCTTTGGGAACTACAAGGATAGCATTTGGGGGGGGGGGACATAAATAGTGGGCGAAGGTGCTTCTTGGCTTCCGGCTCTTTGGCCCTGCAACCAGAGTTTCTGTCGGGGATCTATCATGCAGTAAAGTCACTCAACCCAACTCAGACACCAGGTGTTGGGTGTAGTACCCAAAGCCACATAGGCATCGAGGCGATTTGACTCCGGGCTTACCTTTCATAGAGAAAACTATTTTGCAATTCCTCAGCAAGGATCTCGTAAGTTGGTACCGGACCTTCGAATCCGAGGGTAGCAGATTGGCTTCTCAGTCTGGGTCTTTTTTAACAGATGTCCTACTGGAAGGCAGAAAAAAATGCAGATAGGTACTATCGTATTAATCACCTGCATCATGCCCCGTGCCAAGACCAGGTGAGAAACCATTTGCATAGTCGAGCCACAAGAACAGAGGTGCATCGATGGAGGAGATAGATTTATGCCGTTGATAGGAGGTAGATTCCTGGGACTTTCCTTTTGCTGGAATCCGAAGGCCAGGTGAGGAGTGTAACGACGAGGTAGGTATTCAAGAAGTTATCGCTGGATGTTTGCCGACAACCTCAAAGTCCCCCTAGACACGCCCGTCATGACCATAACGACACCGGAAGCCACAGCTGCATAAAGTAAAATGGGTGGGTGCAGATTGGCAGTAGTGAACATAATGGAGATGAGGAATTTCTGATTGTGTAGCTGATTAGCAACAAGTTCAATCGAGTTTCGAGACCTTCAGGTGGGAATTTAGTGACGAGAGTGGGCGTACGGCGTGGTCTGTACGTACTATAAGAGGTTTAACTCCAGAAGGTCATTTGGGTCCACTGACAGCGAAGAAGTAACCTGACGATCCATCGCATCTAGATCAACACCGGAAGTTTGTGTTGCAAGGTCAGATACGTCAGTCAGCCAGGATAGTAACTGCTACACACAGTCTGATGTGATTCATCTTATCGTCACCAAAAATATCTATAACACAATTTAACTTTTATCTTCCGGTTCTTGTTTAATATGACTGGTGACCAGGCCAGAGGATTGGTACAGTCCCATGGATCCGGATGAACTGGCTAAGTGGGGCAGCAAATTCAAGGTCACTGAAAAGGGTCATCCTAGCCAAATTACAGGAGCCTCCAGCATTTTGTCCTAGTACTTAGACAACATATGGAGGGAGTATATCGCAAAATAGCCTTTTTCTTGTGTATACGTCAGGAAATTAACTTCTTGAAAGATTGTTGGGCAAGCAATGACAACCTGACCCGCCCATGAGAAAGAGAAGTCTGATCTCTGGAGCCGGTTCCAGGTCCCAACAAAATTTACGGATGAATGTCGGGAAGAAAAAGTTTTGGATTGACAGCACAGAAAAGCGCTGTAGGATACCTCAGCAGGGATACAAAAAAATAGGGTTGAGCCTTCGAATTAGAAGATAATAAATTAACTTACTGACTGCTCTTGGCCTTCTTTACGTAAAGTACGTTCTTTCCCTGGATAGTAGAGTACCCGAGCACGCCTGAATACCACCACTTATATTACATTGTACTCCACAATATATCCGGATGAGCGTCCATTTTCTTGTTTTCTGGATTTTGGGCAACGAGCACCAAATTGAGAGTGTGTTGAAGGGCTTACAGCGTTGATAACGGATAGGATCTTGACCTTCTGATATCAAAAGAACCCGAAGACCAGATGATCAAATGTGGGCCAGGAGATTATTAGAAACGTGCTTGTATTGTCTTCCTTCCCAAACGAGTACAATTTCACTAAAACCCATGCGTAGTTGTCATATGCGGGTATGAATTGACACGAGTGGGGCCGTATACGATAGTTTTGTGCCATGTCGCTGGAAACTAGCAGCGGTGAATATAAATAGAGTTTCCGGTTCTTCGGGTGAGAAAATAATGACAAGCGCGGGAGTACGGTGTGGTTCGTATAGATGCCAGATGGTATAGCCTCAGCCATCCGTGGCGCCTAGATCAACATCGAGAGCCTGTGTGGCAAGACAAGATGCATCAGATAGTAGCAACCACATACCTTTCGACATGACTTGTCCTATCATCACAAGGCTAATGACGCGACATAAATATCTGTTCATTTGATTGGTTTGAAGAGGGACTAGGGACTAGGGGGTACATTGCGGATTTGAGTGAATTGGTGAGTTGTGGCGGAAAAAGTTCGGTTATAGAAGTGCTTTTTTCTTTCTTTCTTTCTGCTAAAAGATGTAATGTAAGGCTTAGGTCTCTTTTTCTGGTAGAAACGAGGATATTTAAGTGCTCATGACGATTCCATACTAAATGTAGTGACGAACGACGAGTTCAGTATTCGGAGTTTACATTTTAAACTCCGTTTCGAAAGGCACCAAGACGCATATGGTAAGTTCAACTCATATATTGACAGCAACTTGGATCATCACCGTGACGGAAGTCCTACTTCTCATGTCGACTTTGGATCCTTCTAGTATAAATGCACCACAATTTAGACTTAGCTGGGACAAGAAAATCCTGTTCATCGAAGATCAATCTCTTGGCGACCCTTTGACTCGCATCAGCGATGAGAGCGGATTGCTGTACAGCCGCCTAACTACGGTTCCATAACCAGGGTTTAACACTAGTTTCAACTGCTGGCAGTCCAACATACAAAAATTAGCGCTGTCATTCTCCACCGGAAATACATCTGGTTCATGGTTCTTCTAGACCATAGATAGAAGAACAATGATATAACGCTCAAAATTAACTCCCAAGGTTTTACTTTTTGCAAAGATGGTTGTATTTACCAGGTATTTACTTAAATCTAGATATTGGCCGAGTCGATACATATAATCAGCAGAATTGTGTAATTTCAGGCTTGAAAAAACAATTCCCAAGGTCAAATTTCTTCAACTGGCAACAAATCTATCTATACGATTCACCACATTTTGTTATGGTGTTAACAACAATCTGTCCATATCCTTTCCCCATTTTTTGGATCCCGCGTGACGTCGTGTCAAATACGCCGTGTGAACAAAAGGCCTGTACAGTCCCTGAGGTATTCAATTTATTATGTTATGTTCTATATAACAATTTTTTACCCTAAGACGCATGGACTAATTTTACGGCTAAGCATCGCATTCGCGACGCCGTAACAATTTGACAGCAGAATATCACATCATAACTCTGGTGTCACCCAGAAACGTCGAAGGTTGATATTTTACGTTACTTACCGTTTTCTTTTACTTATAAAAGGTGGTGAGAACTGCTATGTAGGTCCATCCAACCAACAAGATGCATTTCTACAAAATTAATCTTCTGATCATCTTCCTAAAGATTTCCAGTGTGTGGGGTGCCGCCGTGGTCGATAATGGCAGCATTCCTGGAGGCCACATGGTTATCACGTCGAAGACACCCTTGAAACCACCCCTCAACAAGCAGGATGGTGTTAAAACCGAAGAACGAAGGGAAAGCGTTCTGCGTGGTCTTTTGGAGGTCAGGCAATCCTTTTGCCCTTCTGGGTTTGGTAGGTGTCAGGGGGGAATATGTTGCGCACTCAATGGGGGTTGTTGCCCGGGTAGTGAGTTGTTCGATTTATTTATTTATATCTTATATATATATTGAATATAATGTGTTGTCTTTCCCAGATATTTGTTGCGGGCCACGCCAACCGTGTTGTGCAGGCAAGCAATCCCCTTCCTTCTAATTATGCAACGATCCTTACTATTTCAATTCATAGATGGCTGTTGTGGTGTTAAGTATGCATCTGTCTTATATCACCCTCAAGACGCAACGCTTATTGTTTTTTAGCCATTATTGTACGACAGACCCGATATCTGGCCAACCAGGTTGCTGCCCTCTTGGAGAGACGTGTTCCGGCCTCAGTAACACATGCAGTGATGACGGGTTTTTCCCCTGTCCTAATGATGATTTCTGCTGCCGTACGTTTGCACATCCTTAACATGGTGATATAGTTCTAAACCCCACTTGTGCAGCTTCTGGAAATACATGTTTTAGAGACAGTAACGGTAACGCAAAATGTAGAGCTTCAGGGTCAAATCCTCCAGCAACAACGCGACGAAGTAAGGTTTAGGATTATCTTATTATATCCTATTTTCACTGATGTACAACAGCAACGACATTCCGAGCTACTACAACGAAAGTTACGAAATCGACGTTCACAACCAAACCAACTCCCACGATCTCAACCAAGGCAACTCCCGCAATTTCAACCAAAAGCACAAGATTATCGTCGTCAGAGGATTCTTCATTTACCTCCCAAACCGCTGATTTCAGTCCAACTGTTTACCCAACCCCTGTTCCCTCATCTGGCTCACAAAATGAAGTGGTGGGCCCCACAGATTCTCGGATTTTGTGGGTCGGTACTTTTTGGACCCTAGGGACCTCAAGTTGCAATTCTACCACACAGTCGAAGAAAACATCTGTCGTTGGGTCCTTCTCACTCGAGGCAGATCCAGGTGTGTACATTCCTTTCATTATAAAAGTATATTTCTAAACTTTATGCTATAGGTACATCAGTATATCTCACCCTTTCAGCGCTCAATGTGGAGTACGAGATCAAGGTCAACGGTTCTCCAAAGACATACAAACAAACTACAAGTCTTGACGACTGCAAATTAACGTGGTCCTCTGGAATTCTCACAATTAAAACAGAAATTATCATAACAGTGATAGGTCCTGTCGTGTTTGATAAACGACGACAGCTGTCTGATAATTGGTCATTCGAGTTCCACAATTTCTTGTACGTAGTAAATTATACCTCTCCTACCAGCAAGTCCTAACGGGAATATAGAATGACCACTTCTCCGGCTGGTTCTACGAATGGTACTGATTCAAGCAGCACATCGGGTTTCAATCCCCCTATGAGTGCGGCGATGTCCCTCAAGGATCATTCGATGTTATATGCAGGCCTTGCGATGGTTTTAGTCACTTTACTTCGCTCCCTTTGATGGCCTTGATAGTGTTTTGTTATTTAGGAGCCTTGATGAGGATGTCATTTCGAGATCATACTTCTATCATTTCTTTAGCCGTTTTTCAACTTTTCTTAGTTGTCCGGGATTTAATATATCAGTTCGCCCAACCCCAAAATATTTAAACTCCGCTGGTTTAATCTCGTCACGTAAGTTCTCTCCAAAAACTCAGCACTTCAGCGAACCACAAATAATCTCCGTTGTTTATCATTATGACACCTATATCCTTTTATCAATAGCCATTCGAAGTTTTATCAGCCTGGAATAAAGGACACTTAAGCCGCCTCACACGGAACACCCGAGATTTTTCTCTCCAAGTACATCCCAAAACCTCGGATTCATTGGTACATGATACTATTGAGGGAATAGAACTAAGATTTTGGCTTTATCCCAGCTTTATCCTGACCGGGAGCTTTTGATTTCGTGTGCACAGGCAAAGATTTGGGGTTCAAGCGATTTACTGGGTGGACGGCAGGACCGGGGAGAAAGGGTACGAGTCCGAATTTTGACTCATATTTACTATCCTGAAACCCCCCAAGTCTTAAAGCTTGAATATACTTCAAGTGGACATTCGAGCACCGTTCGATGAAAAACGTCTAATTTGAGGACATAATTATTTAGTCAAACTGGAGTATCATGGACGATCACGATCATTGGCATGTGCAAATCATTAGAGGTGGCTACCGTATGACTTTGATAACGATCTCTTCAGCTTGTGTAACTCGGATCTCCTGCGAAGACATGTCAAACATACTACTTATGTGGGACAAGGTGCATAGGCGCCTGATTCTCTGATTTATCACACTGATGTGGTTATTTCCCGCTTTAGAACCTGTGTATCATTGATACCACCAGACTCTAGTTAAACGCTTATAATGTTCTGACAGAAAATTTTTTAACATGAGTTTTGAATAGGAAAGTGCAAATTTCGATATTTTTATACTCTCGTTATCCGTATAAAAGACGATCGGAGCACACTTCGGGTGTGTATCAAATAGGCGATATGTGGTCCCCCAGAGTTATCGTCGCCTCCTCCCATCTCTTCGTTAGTGCATGTGCCGCCACGGCCGACAATGATAGTATCCCCGGAAGACGCTTGATCATCAGCACCCCAACTACGACTCTGAAGCCTCTCCTCAATAGCCGGAATGGCATGAAAAGTGAAGAGCGAAGGGGGAGTGTGCTGCTTGGCCTCCTTAAAATTAGACAAGTCCCTACTTGCCCCTTTGGTTTTCTCAAATGTCCCCCCTCAGGATGTTGCCGCGGCGGTGAGGACTGTTGTGGGAATAGTCAGCCTTACCTATTACGCTCTCGGATACCTGTATTGAACATTTCCTTTTTTCTAGGAAAGTGTTGCGATACAGGCGAGCACTGCTGTAGTGGTGAGTGGTTTTCTGACAAGCTGATGAAACATGTTCACTCTCTTCTTTTAGATGGCTGTTGTGAAAATACGTGGGCGTCCCCCCCATTTCTGTTTTATGTTCAAAATACCCATTATTGTTTAGCGATAATTGTTCTGTGGATGCGGCAACCGGTGATCATGGATGCTGTCCCAAGGGAGAGACGTGTGTGAAAGGACCAGACATCTGTGAACGCCCAAATGATTTGCCATGTCCTAACGAAGAATTTTGCTGTCGTAAGTTTATCTCCATCTGCTAGAACGCTCCAAGCACCTGAAGTCCACTTGCATGGCATCTGGTAACGTTTGTTTTCGCGATAGTGATGGCGATCCGAGATGCAGGAAGGGGTCAGGTCCCCCACCAACCACACGACCAGGTAAGTGCTAATTCAGTCAAATTTCAAATACTCCAAATTCCCGCTTATACGTTTTGTTTAGCGACCACGCCACCCCGAACGACTTCAACCAGGCCAGTGATTACCACTAGAACACCAACTGGGGAATCCTTTTCTTCCACAAGGGCGGGGAGACCGTTGCAGGTCATGAACCGACCGTTTATCCGTTCCCTTCCTCCTCTTCTGGCTCTCAGAGTACCATTGTCGATGCCGCCGATGTGCGAATTTCCTGGGCTGGATCGTTTTGGATCCTTGGCCCTTCGAGTTGTAACTCCACTGCACAGTCAAAGAAGACATCTTCCGCTGGCCATTCCTTGGCCTTCGAGGTAACCTCGGGTATGTTGAGATTCCTTCTACCGTCAATGTGATTTAATTTTTTTTTCTTTGTAGCTGCCTCGGTTTATCTCACATTGTCAGCTAGAAACGTTGTGTATATCATTACAGTAGATGGCCGCTCATCAACGTACACTGAAACGTCAGCCCTCGACGATTGCAAGCTAACATGGTCATCTGGTATCATCAACACGAGAACTTCCATTGATATCACTGTGGAAGGTTCTGCCACATCCCCGTTTGATAAGCGACGACAGACATCGGGTGATTGGTCCTTCGAATTTCATAATTTCCTGTCAGTGTTTCTCTTGTACTTCATTCTACTAATTACTTACGGAATATGTAGAATGTCCATTCCAGGTTCCAGCGCAACAGCCAACTCAATCGGTCCCTCTATATCCACTGTACCTGGAAATGCAGCGGCGTGCTTTAAGGCGCAACCGGCCTTGTATAAAGGCCTTTTGACGGTTTTTGTTGTATTCTTTAGCTTATTCTAAACCGCGCCTCTATGAGATGAAGTTCCTTTTCTCCTGTAACACGTAAAATATCCTCTCATTACCTTGACGTCCCTTTTACTCCAATAGTATACCTCCGAAAATTCCTAGGCTCTTGTGTTTATTGATTACCTCGGAAGTTTGCGAAATCCATTGCCCTCGGGGAAGGTGATACAGTTCCAGTCATATTTCGGTCACTCCACCCTCAAATACAAAGTATAACGCCAAAAAAGGCAGAATTATGGGATAGGCGAACACTTCTTGCAAAACAAGTGGGTCCGAAGTGTCAGTATGAAACTAGGAAATGTACAAGTGTACACCAAATAGCGAACTAGAAGACACATAAGCCCACCGAGGTTTGACCCTGCCTATTTCAATTATCTATCGTGCCGTGATTGTTGTGGTCAGTTGCATTCTGGCCCTTAGTATATCGACAGATCGGAGGAAAACGAGACACGCCTGACAAGACTAAACTTCAAGTTGATGTCTGGGTGACCACAGTACCGTAAAAAATTTTCGATATTTGTAATATCGAAAATTTGTCATTGCCTTGCTCCTTCACTCCTTACTTATGGCCACAAACGTTCCAACCATTTACCACCTCCCATGTTGCAGTGACACTCGTTTCCAACGACCATGACATCGGTCGCAACCAGGGCCATCTGGGATCCCATCAATGGGCTATCACACTGAATTCAATCTCTGATAAACTGATAACAATCATCCCATCTTTCGAAATTCGGATCCTGTACCATTTACCAAATCCGGTGCAAGCACAGCAAATCGCGTGTAAACACCTTTACGTCCTTCACGTTTAGCACAAATTTGAACCACTTTATGGGTTGTTGTATGCCACCACACCAGGATCTATGGTTCAGCGGCCGCAAATTCCTCTAACAGGGAACCTGGAATTTTAAATCGCGACTCCGGAGTGCATGGAAGCTGAACGACGCGGACCCTGAAAGGTGGAGACGACATCCAGGAGCGTGGCCGCCCAACAAAATGGCCATCGGTTCCTGACCCTTATTTCCCAATTTCACCCATAAAAGAAAGTGGGGATGGACCGTGTACGCGACTATCCCACCGTTTCGGCGTGTTTTTGACTCACAAGATGCAACTCTCTAGAGTTCGTCTCATCGTTGCCTCTTTTCTATTCGCAGGCGCGTGTACTGCTACTCCAGGCGGTGAAAGCATCCCTGGGGAGTTGTTGGCTGTCAGTGCCCCGGACGCGCCTCTGAAACCGCTTCTCAACAGTAGTGATGGGATGAAGAGTGAGGAGCGAAGGGGTAGTGTTCTTCGCGGTTTGTTACAAGTTAGACAATACTCTTGTCGACCTGGGTGGGCTGGGTGTGCATCGGGAGGGTGTTGTCCAATTGGTGGACAATGTTGTTCTAATGGTCAGTCGCGTCGCGTCTCCAGAAATTTTTTGATAGACCAGCTATTTTCTAGACAAATGCTGCGCTACCGGTCTGCACTGTTGCCAAGGTAAATCTGTTTCATTGTGTCAGGCCACGCCATTCTAACCCTCTTCCCTCTTCAGGTGGTGGATGTTGTGAACTCGGGTAAGCACCCCCATCTCATATTGTGCGGAATCAAAGGACTCATTATGGACTAGCGACAATTGCGTCCGAGTCGTGTCAACTGGCCAACGGGGTTGCTGCCCTATCGGAAGGACGTGTGTTGGTGGTGGTGGAGGTGGGGGTGGGGGAAGTTCGTGTGTGACTCCGAGTTATTCACCGTGCCCCAACGACAACTTCTGCTGCCGTACGTCATCCCACTATTTCCGGCGCGTCAATCTTATTCAAGGTTTACCTGTGCAGCCCCCGGAGACATTTGTTATCGCGACAGTAATAATGACCGAAGGTGTCGCGCTCCAGGGTCACCCCCTGTTTCCATTCCAGGCAAGACTTCTCTTTATCAAATTTCTATAACAGTTTCTCAAACTATCCTCATTCCACAGGGACAACGTTCCGCCCTACCACTACACCCACCTCCATCCCCACTTCGACACCGATATTCACTTCGGCGGCCGGGGGAGGGACTGGTCTTGCCCCTACGGTCTATCCTGTTCCTGCCCCCGTCTCGGGCACACGAAACATTGTTGTCTATGCCACAGACACACGCATCATCTGGGCCGGATCCGCTTGGATCCTTGGGCCTTCGAGTTGCAACTCCACAGTCCAATCTAAAAAGACGACGTCTATGGGTCACTCCCTGACATTCATGGTCTCCTCCGGTGGGTTTCCCTGTAGCAATCAAAACGAATCTTTTGCTGAGCTTTTCTTAGCCCGAACAGTATATCTTACTCTTACAGCCCGCAATGTGGAATACGACATTTCGATTAACGGCCGCTCGACAACATACCAGAAAACAACGACCCTTGATGACTGCAAGCTCACATGGTCGTCTGGTATCATCACTTCGGCTTCCACTATGATTACCATTACTGTACGTGGCTCGGCTACCCCTCTTCATAGTGGGCGACGGCAGTTGCCTTCAGACTGGTCTTTTGAGTTCCATAACTTCCTGTGAGTACCTAAATGGTGTCTAAGCTTCTCATACATGTATTGAAAAATATATACAGCACGACTATGTCTGATTCTGCAGCCGCCCCATCTAGCGCGAGTGGGGGAGACCAACCACCTGGTTTTCCAGGGGCTGGAAACGGAGTGATAGGCCTTGGGGCTCATTCAATGTTGTATGCGGGTCTTGCAGCTACTGTTGTGATTCTCTTCAGTCTATTCTAAGAATAACCAACAGCTGTAGGGCATGAAACACGGACCGGACAATAGGTTAATTACCAGGACATTTTTATGATTTACGATCAATACCTCACATTTCTCACGGAGTACCTCACCAGTTCGTACGTTACGACAAAAAATTGATTGATTATCCCCTTGAGCGATAGGTAATCTTTAGATGAGATTGACATGGGCCCACCACTCCAGGCCGTTTCCAGAAAATAGTTGCTTGGGGTCCGTCAACGCGTCACTGCACGTCGAACAAGAAAATAAAATCCGTGCAGCGGGATCAATGTTTTGGTGGACGGTGTCAGCCCTTTAAAAACATTTTGGAAGATAGAACCATCCTAGGTATCATGGGTGCACCTCAAAATTTCTGAGTAACCCTAATCACCAGACATCCATTCTGCCTACCAGAAGAGAAGGTAAGAAGATTCCGTAGGCAAGAACAGGTACTTATTAAGCCATGACTTAGATCAGTTAACAACTGTTAGGCGCCTCTAAGACATTTCAGCGTCTTTTAAGCTACAAATTAGGATCCGAGCCGCGAAACACCCCAGAATCACCAGCTGCAGGCAATTGGTAAGAAAAGGGGAAGCTGGAATGCTCGAGGTGGGCTTTGGTGAAAAGGAGAGCTCGCCGGGCCGGGACGAATGCCACATGTCGTGCGGAGTAAAGTACAAAAGCTAACCAGAGGGCAGCCTGTCCAAAAGACACAGCTCGGGGTATATAGCAGACCCCTACATTACTGGTCATTACTTGATTTTCACAACATCACCTTGATAGTAATAGTAGCAAGTTGCCATCATGTATCAAAGAGTTGGTCTGCAAAAGACTGAAATTTGAGAGACATGGGAGAGAACAAGGAAAGGTTCCTGTGTGCTGTTTGATCAGTGTATTGTAGAGAATCCAGGCCGATAGCCTGAGTACGCATTGGTATCCTCATACTCGGATTCCTGCTATGGCGCTGGCGATAAATGCTTGCAGCAGTTTTTGGAGATAATGGTCACGAGTCTAGTTTTCGTCGAGTCAAACAGGCCGTAGGTGTTTGGTTCCCTTTTTCCCTTTTCAGACAATTGCAAACAACCTAAACATCACCAAGCCCAACGGCTCCAACTCGGAGCCAAGCACTTTTACGTCCAAAACTTCGACAGTTCGACTTTTGACATTTCAGCATTAGACCCGAGCGGTGAGATCATGAGACTCCAACTATCTTACAGCGTCAACCTATAATCCACGAAAGGCGGTAGCCCCAGTAGGTTTTGGTTTTCTCAAATATGCATTGCGAGGAGCTGATTTCGACTACATGATGGTTAGTTTGAGGTTGAGATAATCCGATCTAGTCAGGATCTGAACCAAATATTGCGACTACCACAATGCGCTGCGCATGTGTAGCACTTGCCAAAATTTAAAAATGTAGGTTAATAATTTTTCTTTCCAGATGGCGTTCACCTCATCACATTCGATACGATCTCTGCCCATCTAAGCCTTTGACTGGGAAGTTATGGATCACCTGTATGGATTGACATTATCCTTGGCCTTTCACAACGCCATGAATCAGCCTTTTTGATGTCTCGATGAGGAAACCATTAAATCACAACTCCGGCGTGTATGGGAAGCCCTGAAAGTGACTATTTTTAAGCTACGCCACCTAGTACAACTGGTTATCAGTTCCTGACCTCGCGTTTCCGCTTTTGCTTTCACACTATAAAGCCAACTGAATTGTGGTACGAACCTGGAACTCCTGTGCGCTGTTTCGACTAACACAATGCAGTTCTCCAAGATTCAATTTACTATCGTATTCTTTGTTGTCTTCACGAGCGCGAGCATTGTCGTTAGGAATGGCGCTAGCATCCCCGGAGATCGATTAGCACTTGTCACCCCGGACATGTTGTTGAAACCACTCCTTAACAGCACCCCGGGCAGCAAGAAAGTAGAGCGAAGGGAGAATGTTCTACGTGGTTTGCTGGAGGTTAGACAATCATCTTGTCCGATCGGGTGGTCCGGATGTGCATCAGGAGGGTGTTGTCCCATTGGTGGTCAGTGCTGCCCAAACGGTCAGTCGCATTTATTTTAGCTTGAAATATCGGTACGGAATGTGACATTTTAATTTTAGATAAATGTTGCGACACTGGAAACCACTGCTGCCAGGGTGAGTCATCCCATTCGATGAGCTAAGCGATACAATACTGAATTTTCTGACTTGATTCTCAGGTGGCGGTTGTTGCGAACTCGGGTAGGTACTCGCCTTGTGTTTCCTAGAAGCCAGAATATTCAATATATTAAAAGCGACAATTGCATCCAAATTATCTCAACCGGTGAACGAGGCTGCTGCCCTATTGGCAAAACATGTGTTGGTAATGAAGAAAACCCATGTGTGACTCCCAGTTATTCGCCATGTCCCAATGACAATTTTTGTTGCCGTAAGTTCATACCTGCTTGGATCGTTTCCAATTTAATTTCTACCTTTGCAGCCCCTGGTGATATCTGCTATCGCGATAGCCTAAACGATCGACAATGCAGGTCCCCGGGGTCGAACCCTCCACCTACTACACGACCTGGTAAGTTCCGGATATATCGCAATCAATGACTTTCTGAGGCATATCCATTGTTCTATAGCAACAACTTTCACATCTATCTCGACAAGGCCGCTGACCTCCGGGATCGCAAGCTTCGCAACTGGCCGTACTCCAACAATTTACCCGACCCCAACCCCCTTATCCGGCAGTCAAACATTCATTATCCATGCCAGCGACACTCGAATCATCTGGAGTGGAGCTTCCTGGCTCCTCGCAACTTCTAGTTGCAATTCTACTGAAGAATCGAAAAAGACAACGTCCAGTGGACACTCTCTGACATTCACTGTAGCCTCGGGTGTGTTGGTTCCACTTCAATAATTGGTCAAGATTCTCATTACTGTTAATTTGTAGCTACGTCAATCTATCTCAGTCTATCGGCTCGAAATGTCGAGTATGATGTTACGATCAACGGTCGGACGACAACATATATAGAAACGACTTCCTTGGACGACTGCAAGCTATCGTGGTCATCTGGAATCATAACCGCAGCTTCGACCCTGGTCACTATTAATGTACGCGGTCCAGCTACTCTGTCTACTGGACCTAGTAGTTGGTCGTTCGAATTCCATAACTTCCTGTGGGTGTTTTGGTTTTGAACCATTTTTTGGTGTTCTAACAAATTACTCAGAGTGACTATGTCTGATGAGTCTGCAGCCACAAGTAGTCTGGCCGGCAACCCAACAGGCCCCAACCCAGCTGATCCACCGAGGGCTACCAGCACGGCTGCAGGATTTGGGGTTAATTCGGCAGTACATGCGTGCCTTTGCGCAGTTTTTGTTGTTTGTTTTACTTTCTTCTAAACCGACTACGAACTGCAATAAATGTTGATTGATGTTTACTTCTATTACTTACAACACACAGACTCGATTAGATTTCATCAATCATAATAATACCTAGTATGAAAATCTGCGGCTGTGGTCAATTCTAAGTCCTCCACATATTCACGACATGCCAAGATCGAACGGGGCCCGGAATCCTGAACTCAGCTCGGTGCAGCAATTCCTCCGAGTTGCTACTTTTCCAACTGACTACACTCTGCTTTTAATACCGCTCACGTTAGGTATGGCACTTTGGTTCGGTCCGTGCGGTTTTTTGTAATCTATGAATGGAGGTGTTGCCTGGTGTTTCCCCCGTCATAAGACCATGTTAAGGTTTTGCGTTTCAAGGCCCAGCTTTATTTATCACTCACATGCCACCCCACTTCATAACACAAGCCAATCCCCAATCTTCATGTGGTCGGGATAATTATAGGAGTCAGCCCCTCCAAACGCCCAACGCGTCATACTCGCACGTTTGCACTTCAGAAAATGATCGTCCGCCGAAAACGGGGTCGGAATCGTATTACTGGCACAACTCCGACAACACGACTGTCGCGTGCAGGAACAATCTGGATCTCACCCACGCACCCAAGCTACTTAGATGGTTATCCGATCTCACTCAAACAACATGATTTTATTCACCTGAAACGCGCTGCCTGCCACCGTTGACGGTAGGGCACCCCAGAACATGGCAGATCGATTGATGAAAATAAATAGGCAAAAATATTTTGGTATTCTTGTTATTAAACAACAAAACGGGGCTACGAACAACTTTTAAATCGAAGAAGCGTAATCCAGCAAGGCGCCGAAGAATACGGTGGTGCCGAATACATAACTGTTTCGAGAAAACTGGCAGGGAGTTTAGCCTAAAGTGCGTTCAGGGTTGAAAGATATCTTACGAATGTTCCGCAGCTTTTTGGCGATTTGAGGTCAACAGTTGAGAGTTGCTTCCAAAGATGAAGGGTTCCCCCACCAACACTTAAGATGAAATACAACGGTCCGCTGTGGTTCATTACTCCAGAGAGCAATAAGCATCCCGCTATAAGGATCCCCAACACATGCAAAAAATACTTGGCGTTTTCTCTGAAAAGAACGGCTGTCGAGTATACGCCGGCTTTAAGGTCATCAGAGATGTCTTGATGGGCATATACGGTGTCTGGTTTTTCCAGTTGGTAACAAGAGTATTAAGAGGTCAGATGACATACCACACAACATTATCCAGAAACAGCCCGCTGCAAAAAGAAAGGCCGCAGAGGATGGAAAAGTGTCGCCCATAGCACATGTCGCCACAGGTATTCCCATACACACAGAGATACCTATATTTAGTGAAATTTAGCGTATCGATCTTGGGTAAAGGGCCTCACTAAGGAATGCTTGAGGCCAGTATGTGATTCTTTTCATGAATGGGTAAATTCCGGGAAGGATGAAGATGTATACTATCGCAACCTGGAGGCTGGTTGTTATTATATATTAGTAGAGTATTCCCCCGAGTTTTGGTGGACTTCGCTAACGCAGGAGGCTCCAAGTACTGGATCATCTGTACTAGCATTGATATATGAACCAGTAGAAATACGAGAGCACCTGTTATCGAGATCCGACCATCAGCCACGGGGCGATGCTTAGTACGTTCTTACAAGATGATCAGTAGCTTGCTCTGACGCTAAATTTTATGTAGTTATTCAGACATACCGACTTGACAGTCGATATCGTGATCGACAATGTCATTCCAAATACAGGCAGCACCTTAAGATTATTAGTTTCAAGAGAACAAAAAGCGATAATTCTTATACCCACTGGATATACAACGGTTTTAGTTCTATTCATAGACCAAATAGGAGAGAACATCGTACCTGTGCAGTAACTGTGAACCCGTGAACGCGGCTAGGAGCAGGCTCGCTAGGTTGCCCTTGTTAATTTGAAGGGACTTTGCTATCATCGTAATAGACCAGCCTTTCCGAGGGGTTAACTCATACATTTCGGCAGGACATTTGTACTCACCTATAGGCCAAAATATCATTATACCGCCGACGAATACGTCGAAACGCGTGAGTTCCACCTACAAAGATGGCACAGTGTTAGTAGAGAGTTTTTTTTACACTTAAGAAGCGTACCCATGGGGCCACTGTTGCTGTTGTGGTTTTCCAATTAAAGGAGGATAGACGAGGCATCATGGGAGTAAAGTTGACTGACCTAGGGGTACACCGTTGCCATTAAATATGTGTTAAACCAGACATCAGATCGAACAGTTCCTACCATTGATTTAACCTTCAAGTGAACATGCCAAAAGATGACCAAGTAGAAACAATAGAGAAGTGTGATAGGTCGGCCAGATCACTGCATCTATGCCCGCATCTCCCCATCAGGTTCTATGGTAGAGCACCGCGGAGCGGCAGCCGTTTCAAATGGTAGTCGTAGGCAATTTTTGATCTATTGATATATATTGCCTCTGACGTGCACGTCGTACTATGTAGAGTCAATCACATCTATCATGATGAAGACATGGTAAACCTCTATGGAGTGACAGGCAGTGCAAGAGGACGAAGCATAAAGCATAAAATTCAAAAAGGTGCGCAGAGTGGCAGTAGTCTGTCTGTGGGATATGTTAGTATCGCCAAGTGTATTCAAAACCATTACGTACCATAGGCGCCATATACGTTTCTGGGGTGGACCTGGTCGTTCCCCATCGATTCATACATCTGATTCGGATACGTTCATCATTACCGCGCGATTTGTATAAGTACGGGCAGTAATCTAACAGAAGTATTTTTGGAGCCTATTTAGTCCTTAAGCTTGTGGTTACCGTGGCAGTCCTGTGATGTCAACACGAATTTGTTGCAGCGACGCGGGGTTTAAATTGTGATTTTGTCTCCACGACGATGGTTTTATGACTCCGTCTGAACTTATGCCACTTACTCCAGGACTAACGCACTAGTACTCGGCCTCTTGTATTTTTTTATTATCACATCGTCTCTCAGGCTGATGCTATTTGAACTTATGTTATTGTCCTAATGATTAAGCTGTAAGCGGCCTCCCAAACGAACTAACGAAAATGTATTCATCGTTCCCATGCAGTACCGTCTAATTCTCCAATCAGTCACGTTTACAACACCCCTCAAATACGTTGCCTAGCCAAAAAAAGTGCCTGTTGTTGATATCAAGGTGTTGCAAGCTATCAGCCATGATGTTCGTTCCTCAAAATTTGCGGTAGATGCTCGGACCAACTGACTTTTTTCTTTTTCTGATAGGACAACTAAATGGTGCGCTTTGGTCATCAAAATTGCAGTATAATGGTTGAAATGATGTCGAATCAAGCTGGGACGTCTCTAAGAGTTCAGCACCTGAACTCTATGCAGAAGAGTTGGAGCTTAGCTCGCATATCCGTCACTTGTTGTTCTCTTATGTGCAAACCTATATCACGACGCCATACGTTCAGTTCACTGAAGTGGCGGTCTCAGAACTGATTTCTGACTTAAAACCTATTTCAGTTCACGATCCAGCTTCTCTTACTCTGCCAACGGATCCCCTTACAGTCTATCTGTCGATTTTTGCCAACAGTCTTGAGCCGTATGTGGAGAAGCTGCAGACGACGAATGAAGCCCGTTTATTAATCAAACGGTTGCTTGCTTCTAAACCTCCCAGAGTGGCGAATTTTGCCGACGAGGATGGGGAAAACTACGGGCACCATAGACCCTCAACCCCGCCCATCTTGACGCGACGTGCTGTTCGGGAAACGCCTGTGATTGGGAAGAAACATGAAATATTGAATACTTATGCCGCATATACTAAGACTGCAATGCATCAACCATTATGTCCTGTTCCAGTGCAAGAGGTACCAGAACCCCAAGTCAATTTTAATCAAGTTTTGTTCGTCGTTGTTTTTTATATCCAATGTCTAATTAACATTATTTTGCAGAGGTGTCAAACACTACATACGTACTGAAGATCATGCTGCTGTACGCGCACTCCTCAAATCAGCCGCTAAACCCCCAGCACCAACGCATACACACCCTTATTTGCCTTCCAGCCTTGTTGAAACGTCTAGTATTTTACGACAGCCGACTCCCCCACCCGATTCACCTCCGTTCATGCCCATCTTTTCCCGGCGAATACCGGTATGCCCTCCAGGAAAAAAGAAGAGGAGACGTGACTCCCCCGGATGTAGTGTCGATTTAGCAAAAAAGCGCAAGTCGCAGTCAGGGCCTCAAAGTACCCCTGAATCCATGAAAGATATGCCTACGTTGGTCAAATCAACATCGGTCAGTGATGGCCCAGGGAAAGCCGACGTGATTGTAGATGATCTAGATCTGTATGAAGAGAACATGGTGGTAGTTGATGGATGGCGTATGTTTCTGGATTTAGTCATCGTATTTTCTTTACTAACAGAATTGCTAGAAACTTTTGTCACGTCATCCCCGTCTATCCTTAGTAGTAACAGTAATGACGAAGATCAACTCCTTTTACCTTCATCACCAGACACTGACGTTGGGACGGTAGCTTTGGTGAAAGCCGTGGAGAACTCAAAGCTGGGTAAACAACACTCTATTCTTTCACATCACCCGCGCTCACTGGACCTTAAAAAACAGAGGATGTTCTGATACCGAGGAACCGCAAAGTGGGTGGCAAGCCGTTAGAAGGTGGCAGAAAAGCCAAGGACCCCGAATTTGGACGAGCAATGGGTGTTAGGTATATGTGTTCTTTCTTGCTCCATGTGTTTCCATTCAGTATCATACTTGATAGATATGGTCAATTTCTTACCCCCTTGTTGCGACCTGGAGGTGTCCAAAAAGACACTGTAATCGTTCCGACCATGAGTTGTAAACTTCCTACTCCACAACTTGAGCTAGAGAAAGGGAGGCCGGAGAGTTCCCTTTTTGGACAGGCGTCATGCTTGTCCGACCCTTACACGAATACGAACGAACAAGATGACGACGTCTCACAGATCCACCAGCTCTATACCCAAATGTCAGCCGCATTTGAAACTCCGGGCGCGAGGGGCAGTGCAGGTAGCAGAGAAGAACACAGGGGGAGGAACAAGCTTCCGGTACACCCATACAGTTTTATCAAAGATGAGCCGCTTTTCGAGGATGACGATGTGAAAAAGAGTGAAAAATGTGAGACGAATACCACCAAAGCAATAAAACGCGATAGACAAGGTGTTGGGGCATTAATCCCAGGTATGTCCCTTTCTCTCTAGCTGAATTCTTTTTAAAATATTCGACATCCCAGTTCCCAATCTACCTGAACCAAACGCGTACGCCGCTACCCATAGACGACCCACCACCTTAGTAGAATATATTACTCTAACAAGCGGGAGTCTCAACGATACTGGGGACCGTTCACGAGAATTCTTGAAGAAAGCCAAAGGCACAGCGGGATTGAGGGTCGCGCTTTCCTGGATGTATGCGCTTCATTCTACGTTTTATACATTTCTTTGCCTAATATTCTCCGCTAGTCCATTCACGTTTCCCAGTACAGAGGATCCACCGACTCATGCCATAGTTACGAGCGTTGATAAATTGTTTGGAGATACTGAGGAAGAGACACAGTGCAACAATACACTAGTGCAGGATTTGTTGAGGTGTACCGCTGTTACTGAAGATCCTACCCTTAGTGGCGATGGTGAAAGACATCGAGGTGTCGATGAACGTCTGTGGAGTACCCTGGGTGATAAGGACGAAGGTGGACGATCATTTCCGGGTGAAAGTAAAGAGCTCCTCCGATACGAGATTATATTGACGCGAGAGGAGAGATTGGGGATTGAAATGAGAAAGGTCGGGGGTATTCAGAGAGACAGATTGGTGCAGGCAACGCTTGAAGAGGAAGGAGGAGGACCGGATGAAGTTAATGTTCAAAGCGGTATTGATAAAAGTCATTCCAAGAGAAAGAGTGTTCAAGACCAGCAAAGCCTGGGCGGCGATGGACCACGATACAAGAAGACGTGTCATTCACTTAGGTCTGACGAACCCAATGACTCTGGAATTGGGATGGAAAATGATGCCCATTATTTTGTTAATGCTACCAAAAAGGGGGGAGAAATGCTCGATTTTGATGCTGAATTCGATGAAGATCATGAGATGCTAGATTATGTTGGGGGTGATGTTACGTTTGACCCCAGCGTTGGGGACAGGATTATGTTGGATCTCGACGATGAAAAAGAGAACCGCCCACTTGTTCAAATACACGGTGGATATCTAGACAATAGTGGGATGGGAGAGCAAGATGATTACCTCTATGCGGGCGAACGACATAATACGACAGAATATACTAGGTGGCACAGTGGCTATCTCCCACAATCACCGACGAGGAATTTTGGTCACGATTACTCTGGAGGGTTTCTTCGTCGAGGCTGCGATACTCTTTCAGGTGCGGAAATCCGATCCGGATCAAATCAACACCTACCACTTGGAGCGAATGGGTTCTTTGACACTCAATTCAAACAATACAAGTATACGGATTCGAACGACATGGATCCAATCGAAGACTATGATTGTGAATTACTCAATGACGACCAGGATTATGCTGGAGGGTCTTTTGAGCCCCTTTCGCTTTCATTTGACTCTCAAAGCTACCGAGCTGCATCTGGCCGTTCTTCTCAGGTTCAAGTCCCCCCGGGCCATCTTTCGGTATCAAGCCAACTTTACCTCCAAGCCCAGCCATTCCATACGAACGACCCAACGAATAAACTTACAATGGATGGCTCTCAAGATACTCAAATAAGCAACGACTCAATTACTGATTTCGATATTGGGATACCTGACATCTCCGCACCAATTATGGTAGCGAATCAAGTTAAATCATCACAAGACCTCAACCTCAGCAACCCACATGTGCCCGCTTTAGGACCTCTCTTAGACCTTAGTTTTGCTAACCATGCACTTGGAACCGCTACTTTCGCAAGGTTACGCGGTAAGACACTCAAGGAAAATACTTCGACTAATCCGACTCCGACTCCAAACTCTCAAGTAAAGAGCTCGTCAACAGAGGAGCCACGAGTATCCCGTGACCCACCTATAGGGCTCCATGACCGGCGTACCCTTTGCTTGCTATCTGGACCCCGCTCACCGCCCACGACAACCCATAAGTATCTTACCTCGCTCGACCTCCTGCAGAAACATGCACTAGTACGAGCCCTCCGCTCATCGGAACACCGGATTGACCTCGTGGAACGTGTAACTCTCGACGGCGCTGACCTTATCCTTGACGTACATGCTTCACTGATATTTGTTCCATTACTATCACTCCCAGCTCAGACACAGGCGGAGGCTCTTCTTACACGTGTAGCGTGCCTAAGCTGGACGTTTGAAAAACTCTTGATCGTATTCGAAGCGTATCCCGCTTCAATGTCTGTTCGTGCTGCCCGCTCAAGTTCTTTGGCTGCAGCTTCCTCTCCTTATGTTGTTTCATCTATGGTTGATGTAACTGCTGGACAGTTGAACATGTGTGTACCTCCGGAACCTGGACTCTACGCTTATACTCCCCCGGTCATGAAGGCGATCCGAAAATTCCGACGAGACTTGGACATCGCAGAAGCGTGTGGGAAGAAGAGCGCGACGTGCTTCGTGGAGTATGCTTTCGCGGATTCGGTAGACGAGGCAGCTAGTTTTTCGCGAATGTTTGGAGATATCTTGGAAGCAGATGGTAGTGGCGAATGCGGTGGACATAAAAACAGCAACAATCGACATGGGGTATCGTGGAATGACAGATCGTGGCTAGAATTGGATCAGGATGAGGTTCTTATTTCTTCTTTTCAAACCAAATATATAATAGCACCTTAGCTTACTCATTCTTTGCCATCAAAGGACGAAGACGGACTCGCTATTATTCCTGGGATGAACCGCTTCAAAGCAGCCGTTGTGTTGTCGCAGATCGGTCTCGGAGAGTTATTAGACCTCGATCCGGGGGAGAGGATTGAAATGTTTGGCAGATTAATCGGACCACAAAGCATCGTGAGTTCTACATGGCATATGGACGTGCTTTATTGTGCAGTAACAAACCGACTATTCTGCGTAGATGGCGTTCAATGAGGAAATTAAACAGAGATTGGGAGCGTTTGAGGGCTATGATCAAGAGCAAGACAATCATACGCCGGTGTCATATTGATCACTCAGTTCTTCAGAAGATTAGCGCATTTATGAACTCACATCGACCAGTTCCGCATAGCTCCACATAGACTGTTATAGTCATCCATCTTATCACTGATTGGGTTTTACACATTTTCCAAGAAGAGTAAATATCAAAAGATCCACTCAATAAAAAGTTTCGATCCCCTCACCGAGCGAAAGCCCTTGCTTTCAGGTTTCGGGTGCTGTGATGTCTAGGATTTTGGGGTAGTGGAAGGTGAATGCCAGGGCCCAAAACAATTTTCACTGGGTTTTACAAATTCATAAAGAAATTTCAAGCTGCATTTTTATTATTGTCACACCACCACAAGTTTGATGCTCAATTTTTGCAGACTTGTTTGGCATCCAAATGTAGCATGCTTGAAGACACAGTCTGTCCAGTCTCACCCTTTAAACTCTGTCATTTATGAGAACACACTGCATAAACACTCCAACTATAACCCTACCTTTAGACTTAGTCACCTAGTACACTAGAAGATTCCTCTTCCATTGACATCCAAAGACCTCCCTGTTTAGTTTCATTAATTGATATTCCAAGAAGCAAAGTCCTTATCACACCTTACTGCACATCGTGATATAAGATCTGGGCCAAATTGTATCCCTTCCCTTGGGACCTTCATACATGTGCCCCCACTTGGCTGGAGGTCTCTTTGTCTCAAGTTGTAACCCAGGGTGGTGTGATCTTGGAGAAACGTTGGAGGTAGCGAATAATGAAGTATGATGTTGCATGGTATGCAAACTACAGACAGTCAGTCAAGCTGTACAGGGAAAAATCACGATTCACCAAGAATACCTGTTGTCCAAGGCAGATCCTAGCTCCTGCATTGAAAGGAACCTGTTTAGTAGTTAATAAGTAAGTGAAGTGGAAAAAATAGCTGTGCCTTACGAAGATGAAGGGGTTTGAGGTGTAGTGTTTCACTCTATCATCCAGCCATCGATCGGGGTCGAACTCAAGTGCTGAGGCAATAGTCCAATCAGGAAAAAGCTAGAGATGCTCGATTCATCGTACCGTCAGGCCCCCATAAGTCTTTCCTTCGATGCATCAGTAAGACAATAAACGTAACTCTATGTAACAATAAGTCATCTGAACCCTGTTTCATTAGTCACACAGAACGTACTGAGTACCCGCCGGGATAAATATGCCTTTTTGGCCAGGATCTTTATTTGGAAGGACAGTGGATCTGACAGATACTCTGATATTTGTAGGAACAGGAGGGTACAGCCGAAGGGTTTCTGAGATTAAGATAATGTAGAAATTAATTGAAGGTATGGCCATATTAGTGAAATTCATACCATTGATCACTGCACGAAGATATTTCATTTTGCGCATGTCGTCAAATGTTGGAGATCTCTCCAGCCCAAGGTGTTCGATGATTTCTTCACGGACTTTCTTGAGGACACTAGGGTGCTCTGCTAACATGTATAAGGTAAAAGTTAATGAACATCCAGTCTTAATAAATCTGCATTAGCTAGCATTAGAGGAAAAAGGTAAAAGCTCACTGTATCACGGCCCTGATATTAAATGAAATGGTCACTTCATACCTTGCGACTGAAGAAAAGATCACTTACAGCAAGAAGAATACCAAGGATTGTGTCAAGAAGGAGGGTTTTATCTACGATGAGCTCATAAGGCGTTTGTTTCCGAGGAAAACATAAGGGCGGGGAACATGGGAAAGGCTCACCCTCTGTTTGTCCCACTAGATAGTCAAGCATCGAACCAACTTCCTTAACCTCCCTCGTCTTTTGTTCTTTTCCGCCATTCTTTTCGCCCTTGTTCCTCTTACGCTCGAGTGCTCTCTCCAAAATAGGGTTAATGTAATCAGTGAGCTGAATTCTCCGTTCCTTAATCTCATCTTTCCAAAATTCCCAAAGAGGCCAGTTACGTCCGCGTTGACCACGTTCCGATACTAGATCTTGTGCGCGTCTAAAATCTTTGGTAAAGGCGTCAGAAGAGTGAGGACCTCCCTTTGCGTAAAGGGGGCTCGAGGGAGGGTAAGGAAGCGCTGCCGAGAGGGATCGAACATCATCGCCAAGGAGGAATTCGGCTGATGAATCCATTGTAAAACGCGAAAAAAGGTCCTTCAAAGAAGGTACCTATATAAACAAGCACCAAAAGGAGTTACGGATTGACTGACTTGCATATCCACCGCGACGCCTTCTTGAAGCCGGGCTGTAGCTTGATCGAGGGCCACTTGTGTATGCCGCTCAAAAATCTCGAAGTCGGTGATGCGACCTTTATTGAAAAAGGGACGAATGATACCGCGGTGAAATCTAGTTAGAAAGTAGTTCGAACGGACAAACTTCACGTCTAACAATAACAAGTACCTCCAGAGATCGCCTGACGAACAGATGTCAGCCCAAGCTTCTATGACACGAATTTCGCCGAAACAATACCATCAGAAGTAAATATTCCATTGCCTAAGAGAGCTCCTAAGAAATCTGAGTTGCTGCGGGCCATTGAGTAGAGTTGTGCATGTGCCAGAATTTACTAAGACAACTCATACCCTATATTGAAGTTATCGAATTGTGTTGTAAGCATGGCCTGCCATAGTAACGACATGGTGAGCATTAGCGAGAATATGTTGAGTAAGTGCTTAATACCTTGATGTGCTCAGGATCGGCCGTCACGTAACGATCCTCAAATAGAGTTCGAAAAATAATCGTCGAAGACTTTTCACGCTCCATCATATCATGAAAGACATCGCCTGTGACAATTATTTAGGATTCTATGCCACTTAAAACTTCCCGAACAAGAAACCCACCTATGTAGCCCTCCTCCAACTGATTCGAAAGAGCCTGAATAATATCCAACCCCCCAATTTTGGAGTGCTTGTACCTTGGGGGTGATTCCGCTCCAAAACCTCGTGCTTCCTTCATGTGCATGTAGTCACGGTACCAGACTTTGATGACAACCAGCAGAGGTTGAAAAATGAAGGAAACGAGAAGCTTTTTCCAGAATGAGACTTGAACTGAGCTGCTGAGTCTGAGCAAAGCGGTAAGGATTACATAGCAGGTGAGTATCGGTGAAAATATCTGTGGGATACGGTTAATCAGAAAAAGGACACCTGGAGGCAGGGACATGATGAGAGTACGGAGAAAAACCTGGGCAACAAACCTCCTTCAAAGGAGACTCGGCCGGAAGCGACATTTATATCATTTCACAGTCACATTAATAGAACGATACAGCTTTAGAGTGGGAATTCTGGAGATCTCGGGACCCGGGATACCAGCGCTAGTACTTGAAGCTGACTTAATCAGCACCGGTTTGCCAACGCGTTGGGCGGTTCCCAGGGGTTTGGCGCTGGTTTGCCTTCTATGCCCTCTATCAGGTGGAGGGAAGCCGGGGCGTGGATTATTGGCCCCGTGATTAAGGGTCGAGGTACTGAGAAAGATTTGATATATACTACTATACTAGGCCGCTGTGCACGTCGTCGTTCCGATCGATTTGATAATAATAAAACGTGAGCGCTCAGTTTAACCTGACTACATTTAGGACTAACTGACCACTTCCATGTTTGATCTGGGACTCAGATCCGAGGTCACTTAGAACCCACGACGCCAACGTGAGCAGGGCTTTCAGTCGCAGAATCAGGGAATTCGGACCTCACACTTAGTACTACCCTCATAGATGAAGGACACGTCCAGCTCGGATAGTCCAGGTTAGGGTATTCTAGCGAGTTGGCCGTCTGAGGTTCCTCGTATCCCCTGCGCGAGGGACCTAAAGCTAAAGCACTGCCGTGTTCCCACTAAGAGGCCTAATTCCATGAGAAACTCGTCAATCCATCCTAAAGAGATTGCGCAGCGTCAAAGTTGCCCCAATATTCAATGGTGATATCTTCATCACATCTCGACCTCATTTGTCCGGAGCGATGATGAGCCAAGTTCGCAAAATAATGGGATAAAGGGCTTCGAAGGAAATTGATCTGGAGTTCAATAATTAACTGGAAGCTTAATAAAGTTTCGAAAACTTAAACTGGTCCTGTATATATCGTTGGACTTGAAGTACCTCATTTGTACTGTGCTGGCAACTAGCCATCAGTATGCAAGTTCGGTCTTCCCGTTTAGTGCTTCTAAGATCAATCATTCCTTATCTAATATCTATCCATTATGTAGTATTGAGAAACCAATAAATTTTCTGTACCCAGCAGGTTTACTACCAAGTGCAGTGTCCTTCTGTTCAACTCGTCTTCCTTTGCCCAAGTGCTGCAGCGAGGGCCTTGGCTCTTGAGGAACCCCCCGTACGAGTACTCCCTCTATTCGCACTGGCGCCTGCTGTCTGGGCCCTACTGAACAGCGCTTCGTTGCCTACCACACCCTGGAGATGTCGTCAGTAGACGGAGCACATTAACGGCTATTAGTCTCACGTTTGTAACGGCCACACCATTTAGTGTTGCACCTCCCGCCAGGATGTCAGCATAATTATCACTTAAGAGCTGGACGCCAGAGACAAAATCTTTCTGATCAAATTCACTGGGAATGGCTTTTAGAACAACACTGGAGCAAGTAATATCCGAGATGCCCACCAATGACCTCCGTTCGGTGACGCATCAGCTGTCTGTAGCTGATTGATTTGAGCCGTTGACAGCCCTGCTTTGGACGCAAGAGTTTCGTAAGCTGTGATCGCCTGCGGTCTGTAGGTAGGGCGTAAGTATGGAAATGATTAAAAACAATGGACGCATTTACATGGATGTTTGAAGTTCGGGAAGTTCGTCAGTGGTGCTTTGCCAGTGGATACGAGTTTTTGACAAATCCCCCTGGACCGCCACTTGCCTTAAGTAAACTGGTGAGACAGATAGCAAACGGTTGAATGTAGAGGAGTTGCGTACGGTGGAAGCCCTCCGCATCCCATCACAGCTCCCGGAACAGCGAGTGATGCGCCAAAAGTGGGGAGCATGAACCCTATCAGAAAATGGCAATAAATACGGCGATCCATGTAACCGAGCGATTGTCATGACTCAAAACCTACCACTCAGAAGTAAGGAACCGCCACTAACACCTTCCATGAATATTTGGGTCGGATCGAAATTCACAACCTTGGGTAGTTCCTGAATGCATCGTGTCAATGAATCGATGATAATACTAATTTTTCATGTCACTAACGGTAGTAAGAAGTTGATTGACGGCCGCGCTATGTGCTGGACCGTCAGGTCTGTAGAGTTCGCTAAGTAAACGCAGGTGGGGGTGCTGAACAGTACTGACCGGACCAGTCCTGTGTTGTCGTTTGGGTCAAATCCACCCCATCGGAGTTGAGGATCCGGAGAGAGCAAGGCAACCCCCATGATGCCGTTATTGACTCCCTGGTTCTGTTATGCGAAGCATCATCAGAACATAAAGAGCCGAGTATCGTACTGTGGAAACATACCGGGAAGTCAAAGAAGGACTGACCACCGTCACCGTGGAATAGAACCTTCGTTTAACCATGAGTATCGAGCCCGTATAATCTATAACCTGAGGTGAGAACCTACGTTGATTCCCAACTTTCCAGTCGCACCAGTGGCGCCAGCACCAGCAGCACCAACTAACTCTGAAGCCGGTGCGGAGACCTTGAAACGCATCGTCAATCCGCTATCAGATCAAAGTTAAGTGAGGAGAATCAGGCAGAGTGATATTGAAAGATGCACTTGATCACAACTTTCTTGTCAATGATCGTGCTCCCATCCGTCGCCTGTGTGGCCCCCGTGGCCGCCTTCGTATTCTTCTGCTTCCTCTGGCGAGCATCAAGAGGAACTGCAGTGCTCAAACATAGATATCCGAGAGAGAGGACGAGGGAAAGGTGAAGATACCGGGGGAACATGACCGTCAAGGTTCAGATGAGGCGAAAAATAATGATAAAACAGTGGGAAGGCTTGCTGGAGCGATGGCCGAAGGAACGAGAAACGTTTCAAGGAAAACAGAACCAGCCGTGAAGAAAGTGCAAGGAAGAGAGAGTAAAGCTCAGAACACTCCTCCTGAACCTCGGCCGAGGTATTTATCATGCCTGCTTACCTCCGGGCTCGCTGTTACAATGACGGTCGTCAATGCCAAGACCATCCGTCAACACTGATTGTGGAAGATGGAAGAAGAACGTCAAGACAACTTCCGGTTATTCCATAGGAGTGTGTGCTGATTTTGATCATGCGGTTGTCAATGCGTGATTTTACCCTATGGACCAAGTTAAACCAGTAGATTCGAAATGTAGTATCTGTCAGTTTCGATGTCGACGTGATTGGATCTAACCAATGAGGTCGGTGTAATGCTGAAGAGATCGAAATAAATGGGATATAGAACAGCAGTGATAGTCATTCAGTGGTATACTTGGGATATAATCCGAACTAGCAAATATATCTGACATGTCGGAAACTCAATGGAAACTGTTTAGTCTCTGGATTTTCGTTAGTCCAAAGTTGTAAGATATATTCAATAATACGTACTAGAAACATCCATGGTCCAGGTCCCTGTAGTTGAGCAACAACAAAGAAGGGCAATACACATAAAAAAGATTTTGACATTCAGTAACGAGCGCTGGTTAAGGACGTCGGAAGTCGGAACTATGCTCCGTTTTGTTTACGCTGATGGGGATGATGGCTGTGATTTTTTTGAAATTACTAGAGGACATCGGAGTAGGCCCATAATTCATCGGCGTCCTTCGAGCCATATCATCGCTCGCAAACGACAAGTCGAAACGTGGAGAGACCCACCTGGAGGTCTGGGGTTCAAATTTTATCAAGCGGTTCGAAACCCTCGCAATTTGGAACACCTTCTCGTCCCCGCCGCCGATTGCCCGTCTTCATCCAGTAATTGGCAATGTCCACCAAACTTGGGAAGAGAAAAGAGAGGGAAGACGATACATCATTGGTGACGGCGCATGGGTACAGTCGTATCAATCCACTTATAAATTTCGAGTCCAATCAATTTTAGGTCCACGCTTTTTGTGTCCAATCTCCCGTATACCGCAACTTCAGTCGATCTACAAACCCTTTTCTCTGATATAGCTCCTGTTCGATCCGCGTTCGTAGTCCTTGAACCCGGTAGTGGTGTATCGAAGGGTGTTGGATACGTTTCGTTTGCAATCAAGGAGGACGCTCAATCTGCATTTGAGAAAATCAGTAAAGAGGGAATCAGTCTTGTCGGTCGAAATCTGCGCGTTCAATGGGCGGAGAACAAGGTAAGTCTAACATTGTTTTTTTTTGCCTATTTCAAACTTATATTCCACTCAGCCAAAAGATGGGGAGAAAGCTAACATCGTAAAGAAAGAACCCAAACCACGTCCTCCACCGCGCGCGCAACACCCGCGCCTTCCCCATGATCCTCTCGCCATCCGCACAATAGTCGTTTCTGGATTACCAACTACAATCGACTCCAAGATACTGTGGAAGAAGATACGGAAGTATGATGGAGCAGAAAAAGTTGACTGGCCAATAAAGACAACTTCGGGTAGTGATGATCCTACTACAGGTGCGCTCTTTAAAGATTTCCCCTGGTCGTATCAACTAACTTTCTTTCCAGCTCATGTACTCTTCAAGACTCCTGGGGCAGCTTCAGATGCTGTTGGTAAACTTCATGCCCATGTCTTCAAAGGCTGCTTACTCTCAGTGACGCTCAAAAAACGTCTCGACACTTTATCTAAACCAACGACCAAACCTGCTGCGCCGTCGGAAGGTCAAACACTAAAGGGCACCGGAGGTGCCATTGCACCAAACCATGCTAGTAGACTCATTGTCCGGAATTTGCCTTTCAATGCCACTGAACAAGACCTGCGGGCAATATTCCTTTCTTATGGGCCGATATACTCGGTTCACATCCCGACTGCTGAAAAGCAAGAGACAACAGAAGAAGGTGGCGATGGAGCCGGAAAGCATGTCCGGACTAAAGGGTTTGCTTTCGTCTGGATGTTGAGTCGGAAGGATGCTGAAAAGGCGATAGAGGGATGCAACGGAATGGTAGTCAGGGCAGGTACTGCAGAGTCAATCGTATCCGACAAGCAAAAGAAGAAAAAGCAGCGACGGGAGGAGAAAAAGCAGAAGGCTGCCGCTGCCGCAGGTGGTGGAGAGGAGGTGGAGGAAGAAGAGGCAGAGGAGGTTGTCGATGACAAAAGAGCGACGGAGCGTGTGATTGCCGTTGATTGGGCACTGAGCAAGGAGAAGTGGAAGGAAGAGAAAGCCAAAATGGAAGAAGGGAACGAAGATGTGGAGATGCAGAATGAGTCTGGTTCAGAAGAAAGCAGCGGAGCCGAAGGGAGTAATGAGGATAGCGATGAGAGTGACGAGGAAGGTGGTCTGGGTGTCCACGAGGACGATGGTAATGATGATGAAGATGAGGCGAGTGATGACGACAACGACGAAAACATGGAAGAACTAGTTAAGCCAACGCTTCCACCGCCAGAAACAGGGACAACACTATTCATCCGAAATGTTCCTTTTACTGCGACCGAGGACGATCTTCGAACGCTGTATGATTTCTCTTATGTCAATACCAGATTCAAACTGATTTTAACCTGAAACAGGTTCCGTGTATTTGGGCCCTTACGGTATGCCCGGATTACCATCGACCACGCTACTGGCCGTTCGCGGGGAACTGGATTTGCCTGTTTCTGGAATCTTGAAGATGCAGATAAGGTGGTAGAGCAAAGCGAAATCTTGCGCCTTGAGACGACAGGCCTGTCAGCAGTAAGCATCACGGACTCTCGCCGTTTGCGCCACAAACTCACTGACAATGCTCCACAGCCCAAGAAAAACCCTTTCAAGCTGCCATCCATCCTAACACCAGATCCGTCTTCGAATCTTGCCCAAAGCCTTGTTCTACACGGGCGAACTCTGGATGTCGTACGAGCAGTAACGCGCGATGAAGCTGGAAAGCTCAAGGAACAAGGCGAGAAGCTCCGCGAGAAAGCTGACAAACGCAACATGTACCTTCTTCGTGAAGGAGGTCCGTTTTTTAAATTTCTGTACTCTGTTCTGAAGATGATAACGCTTCATAGTGATCATGCCCAATACACCTGCCGCGGAAACCCTGACACCTGCGGAAGTGGAGAAGCGAACAGCATCGTATAATGCCCGCCGGACGCTGCTTAAATCAAATCCCTCCTTATTCATCTCTAAAACCCGCCTAAGTGTCCGACAAATCCCACTCTACGTCTCCGAACGTTTACTCAAACGGCTATCCATCCACGCAGTCCGAGCTTTTGAAGCAGAGGTCAAGAAGGGTGATAGAACGGCACTTTCTGCAGACGAGCTTGCAGTAGAGGAGGACAAGGAGGAAGAAACACCTCTAAAGGACGAAAAGGATTCTGATGAGAAGTCAAAGAAAAGGCGGCTTTTGGGGAGACGGACGGGCGTGAAGCAAGCAAAAATTGTTCGGATACAGGAGCGTGTGGACCCTGTCACAGGAAAAGGGCGGAGCAAAGGTTACGGTTTCATCGAAATGAACAAGCACGCCGACGCACTTCGCGTTCTCCGATGGGCCAACAATAATCCTGAAGTCGGTCCCCTGTTTGAAGAATGGTGGAAGGAGGAGCTCGCGGATCTTATCAAGCTCGAAAAGGGGAAGGAGCCGAAAGACGACGCCCGGTTGCAACGCCTCAGGGAAGAGGCCGAAAAGGGAGGGAAGAAAAACACTAAAGGAAATTTGATTGTTGAGTTCTCCATCGAGAACATCCAAGTCGTCCAACGGCGCAATGCCGCAGCGAATAAAACTCCGGTTAGGAAATTGATATTACTCGGTGCCCCAAACTGATTTAGCTCGATAGGTGGATACCAAAACAGTGAAAGAGAAACCTGTGGTAAAAAAGCCAGAAGAACGATCTCCAAAAAAACGGCGAGTATCCGAAGATAAACCCAAAGTTACCAAAGAGGAGGAACCCGCTAAACCCTCGAATAACATGGGGTCGCTCATTGGCAGGAAACGCAAGGAAAAGAGGGGAAAGAAAGGCGCTCGATGACTGCAACTTGATTCTCATTGAGCTCATGTGGTTCCTAAATACCGAGGCGTGGTAGACCTGGTTTAGAGAGCGCTTTGTTGGCCGGTCATAGTGGATAATTTCTTCACAACCTCTCATCTTAAGGGTCTGGAAACGCATACAATAACCCTCTACCTACTCAAAATACATACATCTTGACTGTTTCCCGAAACGGTCATAAAAAACATAGATATTTCAAAAACCCAAAAGGTGGTAACGCCTACTATAATACAACGCTTCACCAACATATATTGAAGAAAAAATGGGGGTGCGGGCATAAGGGGGCATCACGAGGAAGGGGGTAAGGTCGAGCTGTACAAGGGACTACGGGATGGAGGCAGGAAAAATGTGTATCAATGCACTTAAACAGTGCAGACATACATACATAGTACACACACACACACATCAACAAGGGACAAGAACAATGCACCTAGGCAATAAAAAAGGAGAAGTAATAAAAAGGTGGGGGAAAGCAGGGAACGATAGCAGGACGATTTTGGGTGCTGAAACAAACAAAAAGTTCGTTGATCGCGTAGATATACAACGCTTGCCTGTCCATCCAGAATGTTATGGGAGTATTACAGTGGGGGGTGATAGATGGAATACAAGATGGTGGTGGATGAATGGATGGGGGCGCGATGGTCCATATAACCGATTACGTCTGAAATGCAGCATTGAGGTTGTCATTTAATCTTGGGTGAAAAAAGGTATACGAACCGCGGGCTCCTCCGCTGTAGCGGTTTCTTCAGCTTCAGGTTCCTCAACGATTGTTTCACCGACAGGTACAGCGGCAGCAGCAGGTTCCTGTCCTTCAACCTAGGGAAAAAAACAGGTGCTTTAGAAATTATCTTCAAACGAGGGGAGGAGAGTGAGGCATGTATCCCCGATACGACGAAGGGGGGCTGCCAGGGATGGGTTTGAGACATACCGTGGAAACAGGTTTCTTGGAGCCCGCCCGCGATGCAGGCTTAGCAGAAGCAGCTCGAGATGCAGGTTTAGCAGCAACTTCAGAGATAGGCTTAGCAGACGCTTTGGAAGCAGGCTTGGCAGACGCCTTGGACGATGGTTTAGCGGCAGCACCAGAGGGAGGTTTGGCAGCAGCCTTAGATGACGGCTTGGCAGAAGCTTTAGATGCTGGCTTCGCAGCAGCTTTAGAGGCAGGCTTTGCCTACAAGACTAGGTTTGAATACTGGTAGCGATGACAAAAAATGATATATACCTTTTTGGTAGGCGGTTCTTCGCCATCACCACTTTCTTCGACTACTGCAGCACCATTGGGCTCGTCGGCCTCCTTGCGTTTCCTGCCTCGGGAAGACTTGGGTTTTTCTTCTCCACCTTCAACCTTCTCCTCCTTATCTTTGTCGGCTTTTTTAGCTCTGGGTTTAGCTGGCTTCTTCGCAGCCGATTCTGGTTTGGGTAAATCCTTGATACGTGTGGAACGACGGGGCTCAGCACCCTCAGTCGCGCCTTCGGTCGCTGCTCCTGCTGCTTTGCGAGGCATTGTGATATAAACAGAAACGGCTAAAAGGGAGGGATAAAGATGGGGAAGGAGGAGAACAGGGGACGCGTTGGAACTCGGAAATCGATTCCAACTTCGGTTTGTTGATTAGACCCAAACAAAGTTTTACACGTGCACCGTGGATAGCTCATGTG
This sequence comes from Collybia nuda, assembly GCA_015584075.1. Classification (NCBI taxonomy): domain Eukaryota; kingdom Fungi; phylum Basidiomycota; class Agaricomycetes; order Agaricales; family Clitocybaceae; genus Collybia; species Collybia nuda. The sequence goes on along the minus strand of MU150372.1, from coordinate 23,770 downwards.
ACTTAAATTAACGACGCGTTTTCCTTGTTTGGGGCTGAAGTTTTCTTGCTCCCGAATAACCAACGACCACAACACTTGTCAATTTCCAATTTCTTCTCGCAGCTAGAATATATTGTACGAGGCACTTATATAGATTGCTATCCCCCGTATCCAAGGTGTAACAAGTTCAATGAACAATGTCAAACGCCTCGCCAATGCTGGGATAGGCAGCCTTCCATGTGACAACTCCGTCGTAAGGCGTCCTGATGAAAATGCTTATGAAATGCACTACATACTCACTGGAGGCCGGAAATTTTCGAAAGAGGTCAGACATGTTTAATACTTAATACCACTGATGATCACAAATTGAAGTACCCTTCGGCGACGGCCTTCCCTACAAGACATAATGGTGCGTGGAGAAGCAGACTAAAATAATGCAAGTACAAACAATCAACGAATCATTCCATTCACGATTGACAAACTCTTACGTCTTCAGTCATCGCCCATGTGAGAAAAAAAAATTGTCCTTCTGTTTGGTGGTACCACTCCAACACGCCAGGGCGATGATTAAAACGTGAGGAATTATTATGATGATTTAGGAGAATGTTGATGTGGATGGTCGTAAATAGCTCGCACTCCAGGATTCCGGATGTCCAAATTTAATGCAGATGCTTCCACAATCGGGCCGAGATTGTTACTCCGGAATGCCGCTCGGAGCCCATGGATTGGTTCATGGGGTGCAATAATCTTGCTATATTTCGTTGGTGTAAGCACCACCAGTCACTAATAAATTGTGTCTCGCATAATTTGTATCATGCCCACCCAGTACTCTAATACCGGAAAGCATTGAGAACATCTAAACCCAACTTACACGCTCGAGGTTCGGTAGGTGATACTTATGTACGCACATTCATCTTATTCTTCTAGGGATTGAAGGATTTTATTAGGGTACTCACTTGAAATCGTCGTCAGGGCCTTGACCCATGGTGGAGGAAAGGAAATGCTTTCGTAGATCAGTCTCGACGAGCAAGGCAGTAGTGAGGCACATCTTGCTTATCAATACCTCAAACCAAACTATGTGCCGCGCCGAGTTTCCAAACATTTTGGGATGACCCCCCCGGCAGGCCCCACAGGCGAGGCCAAACCATAGCCCCAACCCTAATCCACCCATACTTTCCACATTCACAAATTCCTATGATCAAGCAGCCCGGCCCTACCCTGCCTTTGCCGCTAAGCTCTTCAGAGTCCCAATACCCTGCGGGATGAACGATGTCAAAGTACGGAGTTACCAGTCATCTCTAAGGACCAGCGCTCCTGCGCCTAATGAGCTACTACCCGCATACTGATACAACCCAGAAAAGATGGAGTGTCGAGATCCTCATGCGCTTACTGCCTTTTAATAATATTCCAGTGGTTATAATGTAGACATTTTATTCCACGTTATTGTCCCTGTGTTTGTGTTGATGACAATTATCAAACCGAGTCATTAATCGCACCATACCTTATAACGACAGTTGATTGTTTCAATTGTAAAAAAATCGGATTTGTTTGGGTGTTTGGATACTAGCGGACAACAGAAGATTTGAATAAGTAACGCTTCATAATAAGATTCGGGCATATGACAGGTGAGGATGATGTTAACCTACTATGAGGGAGGCTGGATGCCTCTGCGTGCCCTGAGGCCTCAGGCCTGAAACTTGAAGATGGTCGATTAAAGCCAGTCGGTTTTCGGCTGAAGTGGTGTTCGAGGAGTGTTGGATGTCGTGGATAACTAAGGTTGCACACTAATGGGTAAGTGTCTAGAGGGCGTGAGGGTATAAGACACCTTTTCTGATTATTCGAGACACCAAGCATTTTCTCATCTTTCCATTTTTCGTCCTTTCCGACAGTCATCATTGAGACCTATACACGTGGACCTGTATGTAACAATGTACATAGAATAGTCAATTACCTGAACGGAGATATAACACACTAGAGAAAGTCTTGATTAGAAATGGAAATTAAACCGCATCGGACTGCAAGAAAATGCAGTACCAATAACCCCCAGGGTCAAGAACTTATTCCTCATGTGTTAATCGTCTTGTCCGTTTTGCTATGGTATATTGATTAATTCCTACCCCAGTAGGTGCTGTGGTGGGTGGAGCAAATATGTTTGTTATATCTTGGGTCTGAATTGGGCGGAGGCAAGGCTGAGTGTTACCACATAAGGACTATCATGCTGCATGGCGCACTAGAAGCAGAGCGCAACGTGATACAGTATCACCCTCAGTATACAGGAGACAAAATGCAGTTTTGAAGGTTATGCCTCTGCCCTATGAGTGTGAGTTGTCGTCAGTGTGGTCATCGGTGTTCCCCAACCGTCTTAATATCCGCCGGAAAACTCAAGTAGACCCACATGAATCATGATCAAAGTTTCATATCTTCGCCAGGAACTCCCTTCCGTTCATCCCCAGCCACGCGATATAGATATTATTCTTACAGTGGCATTGTTCAGGTCCCCCTTTTAGCTGCCTGTCGCTTAAAGAAAATCCTGACCAATGGACGAACCCTATACCTCATGTGTTCACAGATACCAAGTTTCCAGGGGCTTTGAACAGAAAGGATATACAGCAGCGACAGTTAAACTCCACAGATTCAGAAGTCGAATCCAGAACCCCCCGTTGACTTGAGATAATGTGAAGGTGGAGGAGACCCCAAGTACTCTCTCCTGGAAAGGAATAGAATTCAAAGGCAACAGAAACTATCATTCTTGACTCCGAAAGGTGAAAGAAAGGGGTGGTGCGAGTGCATGTGGTGGTTAGACTCAAGGTTGCGGCGCCACCACAAAGGGGAAAGATCTTGAGCGATCACGTGATGATGGCCTAGGACTCTGGCACAGCGGTTTTTGGTTGATTTTCTTCCCTCACTTCGAATCATTGTTTTAGCCAACCCGAAAATGTAAACCTCTAGATGATTTGGCCAAGCCCGTCAGCTCTTTCTACTGAATTCGTGAGATAGACATAACCTCTGGTGGTTTTAACATATAATCCCTTTCATTCGGAATCTCGGATATGACATCTGTGCTAACGAGTATAGGAGAGCAGCATTTGATATTTTTTCGGGTTCGACGGTATATAACTTCGATTTCCCAAATCATTTTCAATTTTGACTGTATCTGCACAAATTGACTGTTGTCTTCGTTGTTTAGTCGGCTCGCCTTGTACCGAACAAGACTACCCGGCCAACCGATAAAAACGCTTGTCCTTCGGCCGCGTGGTATCGTTCATTCGACTCTTTGCATCAAATTGCACGCCCTCTCACCCCATCAACCAAACCGTGGACCGTGGACCTCTTTATACCTATCTTGGTGTATCGAATCTTGGTGCCGGTACTCTACGAACTCTCGTATGCGCCTTTCTCTCCGAAAGTACAAGGACCTATCAACTTGAGAGGAATATTACGCCGCGTACGTGTCCACGATTTGACGGACAGACTGGTGCTGACAAAAAATAGGTAGCAGGGATATAATAATAGCGGGAAACGAGGGGGATCGGAAGGGTGCTTAACGAGAGTGATGGAAAAGCTAGGAGGTCTTTCTGTATCAGATAAAGCACCTACAAATATTGGGTCTAAGACTTTAGTGAGTCTAGCTATCGCTGAATCTTGCGCGTTCAGACTTTAATGCGCTAACCAATATTAAGTTGCGAGTGGATACTGGCCACAGACTTATTCCAGTATTAAGCCATGGACCCCAGAAACCGTTTGTTGGGGGCAGGAAAATCTCGAAGGAAGCTGGACGGATCTACTGCCTCATCGATGTCCTTCTTCTCGAGTCTCAATAAATCCAGGAGAAGTAAACCTAACCTATGCAAGTACAAATGATCGATGGACTCTCTTCGCCAACCGATAATCGCCTACGATCCCGGTCATCACCTACACGCTATTCTTCTATTTAGCGGTGCAGCGTGCTATTCCATGTGCCCGGCCTAGTAATGGTTAAAACACGGGTAGCGTCCGTGATCTTTCGGGTCTTTTGACATGGATGATTGAAAATAGCTCACTCGAGAATTTCGAGTGACTAAATTTAAATGCAGGCAATTACCAGTATCAGGTGCTCCCAGGGGCAGTCTCCCAGTCGGACCGAGATCGTTATGCTGAAGCGTCACTTCCAAACCCCATAAATTGGCTCACGGAACACAAGAATAAGAAGCTCTTACTATATATTCTCGCTGATGTGAAAGTAATTGGCCACTAGTTCACTGGTAAGTCACGTCTCGTATTATCGGAACTGTACCCGGAATTCCAAATCTCATGTTAAGTCCAAGCAAAGCAGGATACTCTATCGAGCTTTACGCAAGACATCAGGCCATTCTAAGTCGGTTTATATCGTCCTCGCTACATCTGCTCTCCCTTTTTTGCTTATCAAGCTCCATAATTGCCCTCCGGATCACTGCCATCGTCAATTGTTGAGGTTCGGCCCTGACTTGTCGAACCGGATCACCTGGAAAACACCCCCACCGCGAGTTGGGAGAGTTTTTATGTGTTCTGCAAGTTATGGGTATCTGTACTAGTGAATAAATACGCTGGACCAGACACTCCACAAATACACAAGTGGTTGAGCATTTTCAACTTTTCCCGAAGGGCAAATGGTGCCAGTTCTACGTGCATACAATCATACATGCCCTCGGCGATCGAAACAAACGGCTACTGGTCCAGGCAACGTATCCTAGTCAAGCAAGCGAGCAGGAGATGTTGTGAATACCCCATTTGCCCTCTGTGATGACGTATTACTGACATTCCAAGGTACGCCCATTAATAGTATACAGGACTTCAAGGCATTTTCCTTTAACACTTTTTGCATTGCTTCCCCGCCGCGACCTAAAATGGCCATTATAGCTTCACAATACCCAAAGTTGATGCTAAGTGGGCCCCAGAGTCCTATACCATCATATCCCGCGGTCATTTGCGAGGGCGAACTTGTAACAGATCGTTGGTTCCACGCTGTGTTGATCGTGTGCCACGAAGTGTCTTGCCTTAGTTTATCGACCGCCCAATCCCCCAAGTAGGCCACAGCCCACCGAGCGGCGACCCTTAAGCGCCCGTGAGACACAATGCTACCCACATCCTATTCCAGCCCCCGAGGTACCCGCGGGTAAACGTTCATTATTTTTGAGGCCCTTAGCCCCAATTTTCGTGGTGTTCGTGTAATGAGACCATAAAATCCCCTGGATTTACTCAAATCACATAGAGAATGCACCTGCCTATACTAGCCACCTTTACACTGCCGATGAAGACGGTTCGCTAAAAATAGCTGCGCGGTCAACCATCGCAGACTCGTAATACAATATAGCTCCGTAACGAAGGCAGTGCTATCTTGCATAAAGCTCAGCGCTATTGAGTTACTTGGCAAAAAGCATAATAGTACGCCTTGATCTCATTCCGTGACCTGCGCATTAACAACTCACAGATCCGTTTGGAAATAAGGTTGATCAGTGATTGAAGCTGACTTAAGGGACCAAATCACACCTTACTTGGAGTCACATACAAGTAAAAACCCTTAGAAAACCCTGAACTTGCATAGTCTAGCGGCTTGGCACTTCATGTTCAAACGGCATGGCCAGGGCTTCTGTTATCATGCCATTGAGTCCACAGGGGCATAATCGACGGAGTTTGGCCAGATCCGTGTGTGGTGTGTGACGAAAAGCAAACATTCCCCCTGCTGCATACCTACGTCGATTGTTTAGGTCGTTCTGTGCTTTCGGTTCAGGGATAGTGGCCTCGGAGATTTCTCGAAATCCTACTTACCGGCATCCTTTAGTGGCCTGAGCGACCGCGGTGTGTCTGGAGTACCAGGGGGTACCATCGCTGAGGTTGTATTCAATCATCGGTTATGAGACGCCGGATGCGTTTCTGAAAGACCCTCGTCCATGCAGCTCAGAGAGTCTGGATCATATTCGATTAGCCGATGTCTGGGCTTTCTTCGGTGGACACACGCTTCATGACTGATTAATGCACTGGGTGTGACAGACGAAAGGCCTACCACGCAACCCCCCACTTCGAATTCAGAAGTTTAAGGCCTTCTAGTTACGGACTAGGGTATCGAGGTCGGCTACAATCAATATTATAAAAGATTCTTTTCTTCGAGTTTTAGAGCGGAAGTTCTAGGAACGAGAGAAACCCAGCCTCAGAGGACTATCAGATGGCCATCGCGATATGTAATCACAGAACTCAAGCCTTTTTGACCTCATGGAGCGTCTACCCCATGATCGGCTGCGCGCCCGGGTTTGTGAAGCGAGCCTGGATGGAACATGGGGCTCTTGAAATCGGGTAAGGTGGGTCATAAAAAAACAAGTATCACAGGCGCTTCCGCCACTCAAAAAGGGCCGAGAGCAACACAAGACAGAACCCAAGCCGAACCTGAATGATACCATAAGGTCGGGAACCCTATTCAAAAGGCGTTAAGAATGAAGAATAATGCTAATTTAAAAGTAATTTAAGTGCTAAGGGAACGTAGCAAGAAGTCTCAACAAATGCGCGCGATGTGTGATGCTTTGAGAAATGGTATTAAGTATTGCAATTGGACTTGCGATCTTTTTACATGCAAAGAGTATGTGATTACAGCTAGACTGCAATAAATATATTATATCCACGATTCGTATCATCATGGCCCACGTAAGGAGAAAGATATTAGTTGGAGAACAGGATGCGATAGATACGGATATGAAGGGGAGCACGTCTGCGCTCTGCCCGCCACTAAGAAAAAAAGAAGGAAATGAGTTCAGAGAACAATATATTTTAAGGGTGGAACGTACTTCTCGCATCTCCTCGACTGTGAGCCAACTCTTCCGGCCAGACTAATGGAATGAATAGTATAAGTATGTGTTCTCGTAATGAAATGTTATTGCTTACGTCAAGATCGATCTCTGAGGCTTTGCGGGGTGTAGTGCGTTTCCATGCGTAACCAATAGCGTAGAACATGATCATAACAGGCATAGCAAGGTATGAGGCTATGCAAAAATCAGCCACTGTTTCGTTAGGAATAGGGAGAAGAACGCACAGAAGAACGCCTCAGCAACTTCCTTGGGATCACTTGACATTCCACCAATGGGCCAGATTGCCTGAGAGGGGGGTGAGATCCAATGAAATGGGCTGGGAATGACAAGAAGACATACGACGTAGAATTGTGCAACGAGAACCAAAGCGAGGAGGATCACGCCGAACCAAGAACCGTAGACGCCGCCCAATGCGCGGAATGGGAGCTCCTCGACGGAGTGGCCTTGCATTTTCCAAGCTGCCCTGAAGCGAATGCTGAAACAGATGGGGTAAGTTTGGAAAATCAATGGATAGCTAAAACAACTTACTGGCACAGACAGATAGCCATCCATGTGAAGAGAGTGGAGAGGCCGGAAAGCGCAAGGAGCCAATTGACTAGTATCATCATTAACAAAGGTCGAAGTATCAAACGAACGGTGGCAACTTACAGACGACATCTCCAGCAGCAACAACGTTGACGTAGGCCAGGGGACCCCAAGCCAGAATTGCAATGACGGACCACAGAGGTCGACTTGACTTGTCAACTGTATAGGGTCATGAGCACTGGGGCATCACCAGACATAAAAGAAAGCCGACCATAGGCAAAGATTCTGGGTGCATATCCGGTTTCCGCCAAGGCAGTGAGAGTTCTCGAGCCGGCGTACACACAAGAGAGGCCGATGGAGAGAACGGAAATGCAGATAGTGATGTTAACGAAGTCTATTAGGGGAAAATTAGTCACATGGTGAATGATAGAGCGGTAGAATATGACGAACGATTGATGCCGGTAATCTTGGCGTTGTCAAGGGCAATGACGAAAGGCGAAGCGGCTGCACCTCCTCCTCCGAGAAGTCGGGGCTCGTTCCATGGGATCAAAAGACCGATGACGGTGAGCGAAGTGATGTAGATAACGGTCTACGACATAACGTTAGAGGCTGGATAAGGGAGGTGGGCTTGAACGACTTACGATACGCCAGAAGGTACCCTTGACAGCACCTGGAAATTTCTTAAGTAATTGGAAGGGCATTGAGGTCATTACGTACCGGGCATAGTAGCTCGGGGATTTGGGGTTTCAGAGGCGGCGAGACCGACAAGCTCGGTACCGGCAAAAGAGAAGGCAGCTATATGGGAAAGGTTAACACTAAATGGTATTTCACACCAACGAGGGCTTACCAGTGACAAAGACAGAGCAGACACCTTGGAAGCCATGTGCAAAAGCGCCAGCTTCACTCCACATCTTTCCGCCGACGTAAGAACTATACATTCCATCCTTAGGACCGCCACCACAGATGCAGACACTATTATGAATGTCAGTTTCTTCCAAAGACACGATAGGAAGGACGATGCTACAACTTACACGGCGATGAATATAAACATGACGACAACAAATAACTTAAGGCATGAAGACCAAAACTCCTCCTCAGCGAAACCGAGAGTTCCAAAGACAGAGAATATGACTATGGGGGAGATTAGAGACGTATATGGGAAAAAAAGAATAGGTAAAGCGTACTGATCAATATGTAAAAGATTGTTATCCATGCAGCTATTGGTACAGGTGTGTTCCAATATTGTACAGTTGTTCCAGCGACCGTAATTTCCAGTGGAAGCACGACAGCCCATTGGAAAACGTAATTCCAACCCATAGCGAAAGCGAAAGAAGGATCCAAGAATCGTCCAGCGAGAGTATAGAAACCGCCAGATACGGGGTACAAAATACACATTTCGCCAAGAGCCTATGTGTGTTATCAGTATTTCCGACCCTGAATAGATAACATAAAACTTACCTGAGTGACGTTAATCAACATGAATCCCATCAAAATCCATGCGATGATGATGCCGGCAGGGCCACCTCTGTGCAGGGCGGATCCAGAGCCGACGAACAAACCAGTACCGATACTTCCACCTAGCAGATGATAAGCTCCAAAGTATTGAGACAAGTAATGATGTTGTTACGTACCGACTGCAATCATCTGTAGATGCCTAGGCTTCATCTTCTGTTGCAACATAGGATTGTCGGCCCGAACTCGTTCAACATCATCAAGATTCTCTTGTCCTGCGATAACCTGACCACTAAAGAAAGTAGAGTGTTAAGCTAGAAAGAAACAAAATATTTTTGTGCGATTTACCCAGTGGTCCCGGGAGCACGTTTAAAACTCTCGAGAGAAAGACCGACGCGAGTCCAGATACTCTCCTTCGATGGGTCATAGAACTCTACCCTGGGTGCAGAGCCCGAGCTCACGCTCGATACCTCGAATTTCTCGTCTTTCTTATGCTCCATGGCCAGTGTGAGCGGGGCAGGAAAGTGAAAGGTGGGGAAGTTGGACGTCTTGGGATCGGGTATTTATGTCGGTTGCAAACCTCCAACCGTTAACCCCTAGAATATCAAATATTCAACGCGAAAATAATATTATGACCTATTGGGAAAGATCCCGATGGCCAAGGTCAAATATTGAAAATGATGGGACGTGCTTCACGCGATCTTCCCGATCCCAGATCCATATGTATTCAAGGGTAAGGGTCCAACCTGCGCTTCTGTATCTCGGTATCCCGGGAGTCACGAGGGTTTTTCGTGCCTCGTCACCACATGGAACATTGGCTTGTTGTCTGCAAAGGGTGAGATCGGCCACCATGGAAGCAACTGAAAAAAATGCCTGAAAACTCTCAAAATCATAGTCGTAAGTTGGAAATAAGCATGGTAGTCGTTAACCTTCGCAACAGGTGTGGTAGGATACTAGGCGATAGTTGCCCGAACGAACTTGACAGTGGAGTTTTTCGATTTCAACCAGTTCTCCAACTTCCCCACATCGTGGAGTACCGAAAATGAAGGCACAGTCCGCCCTCGTCGAGCATGATCCGAGCCGTTATTCCCTGACTCTCAAAGATGTGTTACAGCTGCGCAATATTGAGGAAAGCACCGAAATTTGAAAGCTTCTGGGTGGAGATTCTCGGGAAAGCAATGTTTATATTTGTTGAAATCCACGGTCGCCAGTAAACTCCAAGCACAGGTTTTACTTGGCCAACCTTGGCTAGGAAAATAGCATGTGCTCAGGCCACATCAATCAAGGACTATCAAGGATACACATTCCCCTCGCATGCACCTCAGGTCGCAAGCTTCAGTTTCAATCCAATTTTTGAGCATCGGGCAATGTTAGGCGGTTCGTAAGCAGAGGCGCCACACAACAGGCTCCGTTAGTCTCCAAATGACCGCGAATTTTCACTATCCGAGTCGGGACTCATTCCAATCTTCGTCGAATCATGATGACTTCTGCGAACCGATCCTTCTAATAGATAACGAAAGACAGAACGAAAAGACAATGACAGTCACAGCGCTCGCAGGAATTTTTGCTCTTCCTCTGCAACGAGCCGTCGAACATGGATCAATGTTCCTCGTTATGTGTCTGATTTCGCCTAACAGCTTGACAGCGATTAACATATGTCGTCGGGTATGCCCCGCAATCGTCCTGGGGAATAGACGCCCAACATAACAAATACGTTCATCGTACGTGTTTTTCAGGCAACGACCGCTCCATTCGTGACGCGAGTATTTGAAATCCACTTCGTCGTTATAGTATGCTGATTCGATCGAAATTGATAATCCCCAAACAGTGAAGTAGTTGCTTGTGATCGCATTGGGCTCGGCGGAGTAATGTATTACAGGTTGATACCTGATTCGTCACCCGTGAGCGGGGTGTCCCCGTACGTTCCTGGAGACAAGTTGGTGTCGGGCTCGGCCCAAATGACTCAAACGGTTGACAATAGCTGAAATCTGGTCATCTTTAGATGTTGTGACATTCCCTCGAAGACCTATCTCGAAGTGCCGCCTTGCTGTTCATATAATTTGTGTGGACGAGTCCGGAACGCCAAAACATACGCGACATCTCACCCAACGCGATGCCCCTCGTGTTCTACCGCGCTCATCAAGTTCTGTATCGTGTTCGTGATCCCATAATTATATATACCTTATGATCATTTTTTTTCCATCTAATATGCGTGTCATTTATCGAACCCGGTATATACTGTACATAAGGATTTGGTTTGGACCATGAGTGACTCTTCATTCGACTCCGCCAAGTAATAAATAAAGGGAGTAAGTGGCGGAGCGGATAAAAAGGACCTAGCTAAAGGGAATAGAACACCTCAATCTTAGCGTCATAGACGTGATTTATCCATCCAGGGTACTACAAAGAACAGAGGTGGAGTTTTGTTAACGAAAAGGTGGGAGGATCAAACAAAAATAAGTAACATACCCTGGCTTTTGCTATGATCGCAATCCTGTCTCCAGAAACGAGAGAGTTAATAAATCCAACACCAAGGCCGGAACCCGTGTCGAGATCTTCCTCATCTCGGACAGATGTCTCAATCTTATGAGAGCTACTCTTAATCCATACAACTTCGTGAATTGCAGTCATTGAGTATGCCCGGATATTTCTTTGCAACGTCCACACTTTCTTGCTATTTACAGGGTTAGGGACTTGTTCGATACCTCCCTTCTGTAAGACCTGGTAGCATTCGACTCCTGCAGAATTTGATTCCTCCGGCCAATTGAACCCGAATCCAGTAGCTCGAAATATTGCCGTTTCAAACCAAGACCACGACCCATGGTATGGACCTGATTTGGAGTGAAATCGCAACATGACACGTCGATTGATAAGAAATACCAGGCATATTCGGCTCCCCGCCCCAGCCTTGGTCACAGCTTGTTAAAGAGAACTTTATCATCTTCACATTGACCGGTGCACCCACACCCAGCCGACCCTCTAAAAAAGGCGGTGCCATGAAGTAAATAAGGTTGTCGGAGCCTTCCGAAGTTGCTTCAACAAGGCGTGTCTCGTGGCTGACGATGCTCGGCCAGTACATGGCAAGGTCTAAGATGCCGTCAACCAGCTCCAGGGGGAGAAACGCATACAAAACGCATTTAGTGGCTTGGACTTCCTCCTCTGAATACGGTATGGATTGCTTTAGGCCCTCTTCAGAGCTTTCCCGGCTGTGTGATGAACTTGCTTCCATCAGAACTAATCAGTGTACTCTGGGGGGTGTGGGGACACTGAGGATGAAGGTTTGTGCGCTTAGCGAGCGAAAGTGAAACGATTTGTAGGCGAGAAGAACGATTGTGTGAATAACATGCAGCACGCCACGTCAGGATAAAATCACTGATATCCGTGTCGGACGGGTTTTGATGCTTGATACTGATACATACTCATCGAGTCCCATATAAAGATACTTATGCGCAGAGTCCAGGTAAGAATCATATAAACGAGCTAAAGACAAGGGATAGACTCAGTCAGGCCTCATTCGAAGAGGAAAATAAAAAAGAGACTGTTACCTCCCCCAGGCCCGTCATATGAAACGCCCCACAACTCCAAACTACTCCTCGGATACCTCCTGAGAATCGTAATTCAGTCCATCGTGATTCGTTCCATGATCAGAATGACTGTATCCGATATGATATGGTTTTTTTTTTTTTTTGAAACTACAGGGTCACCGATCAAAACGACAAATTTACCAAATTAGGAAAATAGGCGCGCGAAGCTCGGCAACTAAATAATTCATCGTCAGTCTGGAGCGATCTTTTTTTTTTTCAGGCATTCTGGAAGAAAATCGACGGTTTATCGTCAATAGCTGTAGGTTGTTAAAGTTTTAAACTCACTGGTTTTTTCAATCGTTTATTATGGTAGTAGTACTGGATGAGAGTGGAAACCAATCGTCCCCAGCGTTCCCGCTTCTTCCCGGTGGTTACATCCCGAGCCGAGGGGCACAACGATTAGATCTAGTTTCGAGGACTGGGCGTCAATCTGCTCCAATGTGAAATATGCGTAAAGCGCTCAACCACCCCCTACTTCGAAGTCGTGAAATGTGGGGTAATGTGGGGTAATGTACCATTGTCTGGCCAAGGAGAGAAGTATGTTACTGGTCGTCTGTGGTTGGCTTGTGGATCCGAAAGATTGCTGCTGTGCTGTGCATTAAATTTTCCCCGCAAGTGTAACTTGAGCCGGGGCTTGATTGACGGATCCAAGCTCCCCAGGAACAACGGTATCAAGGTTGGTCGGTGGGGGAAATGAATGTATTATAGATGTGCGGACAGGGGTACTGTTGGACGTCGTTGGTATATGACAGTCGCAGATTGGACAAAATAGGTGGAGGTTGTTTTCGTCAACATAATGAAAATGAACTTGAATTCAAATTACTCCTATTCAGAGCACTCGTCTCCGTTCTTTTTGGGGGGGTAGGGCGGCGCTTGTTTGAACGTTCCAGAAGGTTGCCCCCCAAGAAATGACCTGGATGTTTTCCATTTGACCTGACGACTAATCAGGGGAATATTCTGTACGGGTGCGATAACTGACTTTTTTGGCATTCCAGGGGTGAGGACCAACATAAGGTAGTCAACAGGTACTCTCAGTAAAAAATAAAGTCAAACTTTAGTCATGAGATTTAATTCCACCCAAATGTAATTGTCAATTGCCAACCCAAAGTAGTTAAAAGCCATTCATTTCCTCCCAAATGGCTGAATCCACATTGAAAGTTAATAAAATCAAGATTTTGGATTACCTTTTTTACTGACTTTTGTGTGACTTTTCATTGACTTTGTTAAATTCTTGGACTAAAGACTGACTAAGCATGACTTTACTTTTTACTGAGAGGTACTGATGATCTTTAGAAGGTAAGAGGATGCAATGATCTGCAGAAGAAGAGAGGAAGGAGACTTGTTGTAGTATTCAAATTAGTATAAGCATAGCATGAATGAGCTGCCTTCCTGAATAAATAATGAGAAAGTAAGTAGTTACCGACCCCGAAAATAGCGGCGGTAAGGAACAGAATTTTAACACAGTTTAACGGGAATCAAAGAACATGTTCGACTTTTCCCTGATCAGATTCGTTCGCCAGATAGCGAACATAAAACAGTCTGTACAACAAGCGGATAGATAAGAGGAGTAGCGAGGCATCATAAAAAAATGTCGAATGTCACCAAGTACAACCCAATAGCGGCTGGCAGCCTCGCTGATGGGGAAATCACGCAAAGACAGATCTTATCTCAGGCCACCCTCTAAATTCGTGGCGAATCTTCCTTCTCCATACCCTTGCGCATAACCATTGTTTCCGGAATTCTTCGTGTCCCTCAAAGGACCTCCCGCAGTTTCGCCAGATGGTGGACTACTACTCATATAGGCACTAAGATAGTCGTAATTGTCGTCATCCCCTGGGACCGGTGGAAGCGTCGTGGACGGAGGAGCCTGAGGTGGGGGTGTATGCCTTGAGATAGAACTGGTTGGGCCCCTGGACATAGGTGATGCTTCACGCTGTTGCGGGTATGGCGAGCTGGGCAAACGCTTCTTAAACGAGAGGGGACTCGTGTCTGACATCGGCGGCGTCCCCATACCGATATCTCCGCTTGCCATCCGCTGTGGCGGGCGCTTAAATGCTGCTGCTGAGATGGTCCGTGCACCAGCTGGGATTTGGGAGTTGAGCGACGTCGTCGATCTGGTGTTGGGGGTGCCAAGCCCACGTGGATATTCTGGCGGTGTTTGATAAGGGGATTGATTACTGGGAGAGTATCGGGCTGTTGTGTTGTCGGGGAGGTTAATCGCTGGAGGGATGCTTGTGTTCAGCCTTGGGCCTGTGGGACTCGTTGGAGAGGTTTGACCATCACGTGACATGTATGGCTGAGCCTCGTTTGGCGTTTCTTGATGATATGTTTGAGGTTCCGTATATGTTTGAGGTGGCGTGTACGGTGCAGAGCTCATATATGGGGAGGCACCTGGATACGGTGGGGTCCCCACGTCCGATCCTGGCCGTGGTGAAGGTGCACGTCTTGCAAAGGGCGCCGCAGGTGGCGCTAGTGGAGACATATCACTGTTGGGAAGAGGCGAATTGTTGAATTCTGGGGAGTATTGGGGTTCCTGACCACGATCAGGGCTTAGGTCACGGACTGGTGCGCTATCCTTGGGGATTGGTGCAGGTGGGTTGAAATTGAGTGAGTCTAACTCCCGACTGACCTCACGTGCTGCAGCCGCATTGAGTGCTCGCTCTTCATCTTCTGGGTCCATGGTCGGAGGTGGAATGCGCTGTTGGTTCTGGAACCGATGATCAGCAGTCGGGGAGATTCGCTGGGCAGGGACTGGTGAGGCGTCTGCACTATTGAAGCTTAAGCGATTAGATGGGGGGGAAACAGCGTGACCTGAAGTAGAAGGTGGGATTAGTAAAATTTGACGACTTTTGCAAATGTAGATCTGGCGACGTACCTGAATCCATGGAGAGCCTCTTCTGAGATGGTTGTGCATATTGGGGTGGGTGCCCATTTGATGGTTGATGTGGGCCTCCGCGCCTGTCAATCTCCTCATCGACATCGCTGACTCGACCAAACCTGACGTGTTTCCCTACATCGTGCCCTCCTGGATGGGGCTGATCGATATCGTTATCGTGATCATCATGTGGTGTCGTCATGTAAGCTAGTACTGGATCATCGTCTGTGTCATTGGGAGAATGCCTGCCTGTTTGGCCTGTGTGCGAAGCAGGGTACAACCCGCCCTGACTTGGTGGGCTGGTGTTATAGTCTTGTATGGACCCGGTATATGCACCAGGCGGAGGGCCTTGAGGCGGAGAATACATAGGTGCATTCTCATAGAGCGGCGCTGGCCGGTCTAAACTGACCCGAGGAGGGGATTCATATTGTTGGTGTGGTTGGGACGTGCCAAGAGCCTCAGCCACAGAGGACGAAAATGAATCCCCGACTTCTTGGTGTGAGTTAAGCGAGGGAGGGTCGTCACGAAGAGCAAATCCACTACCTCCGGGAGTACGAGTCTTCACAGGGAAAGTCGCAAAGCGACCTGCACCCCCTGGGCCTGGAGGGTCGATTGGCGATGAAGGACCTTGGTTCACACCGAAGTCATCAACACTTCGCTGCGGTACAGACTCATGCTGTTCGATTTGCGGATAATGTGGCATTGTTTGTGTAGCATACTGTGGCTGGGTAGGCGACCCTGGTGCACTCATGTTTGGTTGGTCGAGGAAATGCCCCGTTCCAAGGTTTTGAGGAGGTAACAAATAGTTTGGCGGCCTGTCGCTTGTAGGAGCGATATCATTGGAATAGGGAGGGGACCAGCCGCCTGCGGCTGGGGGGAGAGGAAAACCTGTCCTAGGATCGACGGTACCGTCTTGATAGGATGTATGTTGTGATTGGTGGAGAGTGTTATTTAGCTGAGGTACATTGGGACGCTGGGTATTGGAAGATGGAACCACGGACAAAGCAACCTCGTTGATGCACCGGTGGGCTTCAGACACTAATGATTCAGTCTTGGGCTGTCCGTAATACAAACTCCTAGGAAGCCCTGGTTGTGTTTGTTCTTCTGGTATTTCCTGAACTACGTCATCAGTCGATATGATATGTGAATAACACAAGGAATTCGTACCGCTATCACAAGTCTTCCATACTCTCCAGCAATCTGAGTTACATATATTAGATGAGCACAATGGCGTGAGGTGACACTTACTGTTCCCTTCTCGGCGCATTCTACCAACCCTCCAAATTTCAGCCCCATCCAGGCTCGCGTTGTCGAGCGCTTAAAATCTCCTAACCCAGCCTCTTCTGACATTATTTCCGAGTCCAGTGAATGAATTTCGGACCGTAGCGAATTCAACGTGTCTGTTTGCATTGGCAGGTTTTTGTGCTCAGGGCTCATCTTGCTTAGTTTTCGCTCCGCAGACTCCGCTTTCGCCCCTACGTTTTTCCTACGGCGCTTCAGATCATCAAGATTTTCCTCTCGAGTTCGGATAGATTTAAGGTGGTCCCGCATAGGGTGACCGTGCGCGGCATATTGGGAGAGTGCAGATGAGAAATGATTCAAGAGTGTCGTTGACGCGCTTAGAGTGTCCTGGTAGAAAATGAATTAGTATGATGAGGTTGGAACAGAAGTCCGACGAACCCCCAGGTCGTCGCCCTCGCCCACTCCCCATGCCCGCAAAGCTTCTGACGCTTTCGCAAAATCGACGCTGAGTTTTTGTAGTCTATGGCAATACCTCGTCAGTTCACCCATACCACATACTGTCTGGGAACTCACGATATAAGGACGACCTTCTCTGCAGTAATCAAGTCTTGCAATGGCCTAAGATCCTTGTTCCCACCAAGCGAGGGTATGGTGGAGTTGTGTGCGATTTTTGTTGCTGCCGATTTGAACATTGACATGGTTGAATATTGTGACCTTCCAGGGCCCCTGTTCTTTTCTGCTAGTCGATTTGATTTATAGGTGGGTGGAATGCACTCGATGATGGTCGGTGTCAAAGTTTGAGACAGGATCAATGGATGTTACGATGACCTCAGCGCAGCAACTGCACCGCCTTATCACATCATTGATAGTTATTTTAATGATTCGCACAATGCGGCCCACTTAATTGTACGATAATTGCAAGCAAACCTATTAATGGGTCGACCACGAAATGGAGGTAAGAGAATACTATTTTTGCCCTCAAGAAAATGCGAAAGCACACATTCGGAATTGACTGTGGCTCGCTCGCAAGAATCAATTTCCAAGGCAATAAAGGGGTAGGGGTCAGGGTCAGAATAGAAAGATGTACGGAGAGGCGGACATCAGTAGCCATGGAACTAAAGTTGATACCAAAATCGCAAGCATGAAACTAAACATACAGTACAAACGGCATACAACGGAGGACGAAGACATTAGTTTTCAAACTCTCAAACGTAGAAGATCCAAGGTCATCGCACGTTCTGGTAAGTCTGCCCTCAAAGGCGAACTACGGATTAAAATGCAACTAGATGGCCCTATCAGAGTAGGAATAAAAAGTCAAAAGGTTGGATATAGTTGGGTTTTTTTTGGATTGTTGGCTATGCAGAAGATCAGGAACGTCAAGGGAAACGGAAGAAAATACCCATGTTATAGACTGATCTTGAGGAGTGCCGTGCCCAGTCTCAATCGATCAGTTCAGAGTAACCGATGCTGGGATACGTGAATATGTACCTGGACGATAAATGATACATCGAATTGGGGCGGTGAACCTCCAGGTGTAAAATAGAGATGATTTCCTGAAGTAGAGTTATCCCTCCTAATATACTTCCTACCAACCCGTTTCATTCCTCCATTTGGGCCACCTGTTTCGTCGTTAGAGCCAGTCCAAAGTCCATCAAGTCATTATCACGTACCTGACGTGTCGCGTTAGCAGGCCATGGTCCTTCCCTAAAAGAACATGCATCCGAGGGTTCGTGGTAGGTAGAGAAATATCAGTGCCGGAAACAAGAGTTAAACCACCGATAAAACAAGCGGAAAAGCGCATGGCTAATGAGAATAAGGTATCGTGTGGCCAACAGGTTAAGTCAATTATGACAGGCATCGGAACTGGCTTTTAGTCAAAGAGTGAGGGGATTTTCAACGCACGACCAGTGATGTTTTGTTATGGACACATCAAGGTAGGCCATTCGAACAATGAATGTAATGGATTATAGTCGACTCGTACAGATCCAGTCCGAATAGAAGCTTGAATTTGAAAGATTGAAGACTGTTTTTGAACCGAAAAAGCGCCAAGTTCCACTTCGCTATACCACTTATGAAGGAACTTCCACCGATATCATATTGAGGATTGTAGGATCGTGACCGGTTCGAATATTATCCTTTGTGGAGATGACGGACTTGGAAGAAAACAATAAACGTGTCGGAGGTACACAAAACCGGCACATGATTACTCGTTCCCCTCTAAGTTCAACCACCACTGGCGCCCTCCCGTTCTGAAGTCAAACCACTTCTGTTGCTTTAAATTCCTACTCTTTCTTCCAGAAGTTGGCCAGAAGGATACTTGGTGAGATATTCTCTATTCCTTTTCTAACTATGTCAAGTCAATGGAGAATCTAGATTTAGCTTCGAATTTGAATAATCTAATTTTCGTCGCCACACGCCGCATCTCCCGGTTTCTGGTCTTTGGAAACTCGGTCAAGTCAAGTAATACAAACAATGCATGTGAATTCATGAGGTCTGGGGCTTCAGCCCGATTACAAAATAGGGCCTTCCCAAGATATAGGCAGCCAAAGTCTACTCGTCTTACCTGGTAACAGTGGTATGTCTCGAACTTAAATCGGGGGGGCGGGAGCGAGGCTGAATGTTAGCACATAAAGACTATTGTTTTTCGCGGTGCCTTGGGGTATATCAAGATACCATGTCAAACCCGATACACGGTGGAAGGGCGAACCTATATACCTCAATCTTCGGAATGTGCATGCCTACTCATATGGGTACGCATCGCCACCGGCGTAGTCTTCGATAAGTCCTCGATAATTTCGACATCCGGTGACTCGAGGTGTGCACACCCGCATCCGTCAGGAAGTCCAAATCCGTGATCAATATTTTATCATTTCGGCCGAAATTGTCCATGCCTATTTCCAGCCACGCGAGGTCTGGCCTTGGACACCAGAAGCCCGATGATGGACTGGAATTTTACGCCCCATGGTTCAAGACCCTGATTCACAATATCTGCTCAGTCAAGGAGATGAGGGGAACCACAATAAAATGACCGAGGCAACATATGGGGAATGTGTTTGACGCCCATGGGGGCTGGTACTGTATACTGTACATTCTTCTCTTTTTCAAATCCAACGTGGTCTGGTAGGCCCCCGGACGCTCTCATATAGGGCCGGCCCGATTTTTGGGGATTTGAGGGCCCAAAATCGCCGATTTCCTTGTCCACAGATAGGGGATTTCAGGCGAAATTATCAGAAACCTTGTCCATTATTGGGGATTTCAGGACCAAATCCAAAAAAAATTTGGCACCTTTAATATGAGTTTGAGCTGGCTTAATTCGGATGGAAGGTTGAGTGGAAGAAGCCTGAAGCTCTTGAAAGAAGCAAGGCGAAAAAAAACCTTCCTACATGCTATTACGAGTATGCCGTGTATTTCTGTAGAAGAAGGGCTCCTCAAAGGCCTCCGCAAGATACGAAATATTGTGGTGGACTCGAAAGATTTGCGGACCTTGGTGGATGGCGGAAAGTCTCCGGCATCAATTGTCAACGCATATGCCACGATACTCCAAGCGCATGCCGAAATTGGTGACAACCCCGACTGGTGTTGTGTGTCAGATTCCGAAGTATCATCCGCAGCCCCTTATTTCTCGTGTCGCTCAAACCCATCATCACAGTCACAAATTCACACTCACTCCCCCATCCACCAACTGGTTTATAACCTCGGAAAGTCTGCCCTGGTTCATGACCCTTCGAAATTGGTTTGGTCACTTACACCTGTAGCCCAACGGCGGTGGCTTATTATCAACAAACCTCAGGTTCAGAAAGCTTTGCCGAAAATCCGCATTCCTGGGGGCAGGATGCCAGCAAAAGCCTCTTAACTATGTACCATACTATACTAAAAATCACTCAGGTGACTCCTCATATGTGTGAAGAGCATTTTTGCTTTTGTCTTTATTTTATTCTATGTTTTTTTATGTTTTTTTTTATGTTTTCCGTATGTTTTATATTTTTTAACATAAACCCTGTCCCACATTGGGGATTTGAGGCCCATATTTGGGAAATTTGGGCCGGGCCTACATAGGAGCGTCCGGGGGCCTGGTCTGGTATCATAATCCGATCAACACTGTCTCGTGGAATGTTTTGTTTCTGCTTATTTTAAATGGTCATTGTTACATATAGGTCCATATGCATGGACCTCAAAGATCGTTATCATCTTCATCAAGGAGGATCAGTGGAGGATCGCAACTGAGGGGTCCTCAATTCTGAGTTTGAAGTATTGAGAAGGAGGTCTGTCTGGATTGACCACAGTGTGGGAATTTCTTCGTGCCAACGTTGCGGCGATCACTGAGAAAACTTTCGGGTATCGGAGTTACTGGAGCCGGGTTTGCACTGTCTTCTACTGCTTTCCAATCTATTTACTTTTTTCAGACATATTTAACCTGATTGAGGGTGCGAGGAGCCACCCAAAGGGTGGCGACAAGCAGCCCTATCAATCAGCTTATCAAAACTATATTTAATTTAATTTTTTTTGAACTCAGACATGCCATGCATGCTTGCAATGGCCCCCACAAGACAGTAACTGGTGGTTCAAACATGAACAGACTCATGTGTGTCGGATAATCAGAGTAGGCACTCTAGTCACTTGGCAGTCAATCATCTCAAGCCATCCAAGTCAATCATCTCAAGTCATCCATGATATTTGAAATGCCCTGAAAGTCACAATCAGCCAAAAATTATCTGACTCCTCCTTGTTGACCTATTTCAAGTTTCAGATCTCCAGGCACCCAGAAGTCACTTGAATTTCAGCTGCTCTTCTGTGTAACTACCGCCCTCAAGAAATCACAAACATCAGAAACTTTGGTGGCTAGAAGATGTGAGTTTCATGATGCCAAGTTTTTCCTTTGCTACACAACAATCTAATTTTTGGCCATGTACCTTTTTCACATTCTCTTATTGTCTTTATTGTTGTTTTTAACCAAGCTAGTTTACATAATCAGTCAAGTACATTGTTCTCTTACTGGCCTAAAATCTTCAAATGTTGTGACATAGGAACAACTTCTTGACTGGAAGTCAACTGAAACAACAATCTCCTTCACTCCAATAGGTGACTCTGAGACTCAGTTGCCCATTGACAAAAAAACTCCATTATGAGGCCTCCATTGCCATTGTGAAAGGATATTAAAACAGGACAATTTCTCCTTACCCACCAGTAGCTGGCACTTTGATATATCAAGTATTGTACTTACAGATATAACTTGATATATAAACAGCTGTCCTTAGAGTGGGGTTTTGATACATCAATCTGCTGTGCTGAGTTATAACTCAAGAACTTCCCACACCCCCTTTGCTTACATCCATTGTTGCACACAATATGCTTGACACTGCTCCAGCCAATGAGCAGCTTGTGAGCTACCCACCTTCAAAACTTTCCAATCAGAATCTCTTGAAACTTGATTTGCAATGCACCATCAACACCATTAGTCATGTCAGACCTTTTCTTTTCAAGAATTAGTCCATTTCCATGTATTTTCTCTCTGTGTGGCAGACATATATTGATATTTAGTCATTGTCTTCACCCCCATATGTTTTTTTTGTCCACAATCTGAAACTCTGAAAACTAATGATACCCTAACAAACCCTTCAATAATTCCTCCCAATAACTATGAAGCTGTGAGCAGACCATTATTTGGCAAAAAGAAAGTGCATGGGTATTGAATGTTTTCCAGGGTGGTAAATTATTAGTGCACATGAAAAAGGGGGGATTGATTTGTCAACAAGGGTTGATGGCAGAGAGTACAGTGTGCAAGGGAGAAGTCCAAGAAGTGGAATGATAGTTGAAAGCTGAATTATGTTTGATTGCAAACCTGTACAATCCAAGATAGATTGGGCCGATAAGCCAGCCATTGGGCTTCATGTTGCAGACATTATAGAAGTCATTCCTAAGATCTCACCAAGCCTAATCTCAAATAATACATCTTCGGACTTGCTACTTAGTATTTTGTTGAGTAGTACATAATTTGGGGACTGGAATATAAAAAGTGAGTAAAAGTCAGACAATGGCATTGTTAGCCTTCAACTTGTCTACAATATTTTAGGGGATACTACATAGCCAATAGTCTGTTTGATAGTTACACACCTACATAAGTTATCACCATTTTAACAGACCACATATTCTTTTAATATACACTTCACATAGATAATTTCTCTCAACTTCCTATTTACAATTGGATATACTATAATATGTTCAGCTCTCAAGCCATTTGTTGCATGTGCACATATGATGTTCTGATGGCTTAGGCACCCCATTATATTCCAGAGAGAATAAATCTGAAGCTATATACCACAAATTCATTATTGGATGTCTAAAATAAAAAATAAAAAAATAATCAAATAACATATCCATGTTTGGCAGAGGTGGAGAGGTTTTTATGGGCACAAACATATGAAGCATAACAGGAAGGAATGACTGCAAATTGTAAGTCTTAACAGGCTGAGGTTCCATATTGAGATTGAGACAAGATGAGAGTGGAGAACAAGTGAATATCATTTGTCTCATATGCTTCGTAGCATTTATATAGTCTACATACTGTGACCTAATCTATAAATAAAACCATTGGTTTACCAGCGCTTGGCTTGGTTCCCAACACTCCCCTTCAAGCTGGCGCTATTCCCATGTCAGGTGCTATAACATGGCGCTCAAAGAAGCAAACCACAATTGCCTTATCATCAACAGAAGCGGAATATGTTGCCTTATCTGAGGCTGGACGCGAAGTCTGTTGGCTACGAAGTCTGTATGAAGAACTCGGATTTCAGCAGGAGTTTCCAAGTTTGATCAAAGGTGACAATGACGGATCAATAGCAATGGCAAGAAATCCACAATTCCATAAGCGTTCAAAGCATATTGCAACGCGATGGCATTGGGTCCGTGACCTTGTTGAGAATGGACTTGTCAATATAGACAGCTGTAGAGATCCTGAACAAACTGCTGACATAATGACTAAAGCACTACCACGTCCAAAGTACCAAAAGCATTTGCTTCCCCCCGCAATGAAAACATAGCCAGAAGTTGACTTATAGTCTTCTGTGTTGGCGAATGCAGCATCAGAATATCCATAGAATGAATTCGTTCTAATGTTGGGAGAGTTTGAAGGATTTGTAGTGTAGGTAATACCATAGGTTCATGTCCCTGCAAGGTATCGAAGAACTTGCTTCAACGCACCTATATGTTGCAGGCTTGGATTTGCAGTATATGCAGCTAATCTGTGCACAGCATAGGCTATATCTGGACGTGTCGCATTTGCAAGATAAATAAGCTCCCCTAGGAGT
>MU150371.1:49588-79850 GCA_015584075.1 Collybia nuda | reverse complement strand
AACTTATTGACTGATTGACTTACTGACTGATTGACTTATTGACTGACTGGCTGACTGACTCTTCTAACTGACCAACTTACTGACTGGCTGACTCTACTAACTAACTCATGTTGGAGATAGCTCGACGTGCGCGACAATGACGCGCACCACGTGTGATCCCAGACACGTCCGCATACGGACGCCCTCCCTCCCGATCGGTACTGTACAGTTGCCCAACGTTTTCTTCCCAGGGAAAAGCCTGCCTTGTTATACACAATTCACTATACTTACATAGACCTCAGTCAATACCACACAGTGGAGACTGAGGTATGTTTCAACTACTTACATCACACCTATATGCCCTTACATTACGTTACCCTTAGTTCTATCTTACAACAGGTACCGTAATATATACCCAGTCAATACCACACAGTGGAGACTGAGTTCTATCTTACAACAACTCACTTACTTACTGACTGGCTGGCTGACTGTTTGTCTTTACCAACTAAGTAACCCAGTTACTTACTTACTGATTGACTGATTGACTAGCTGACTAACTGACATACTGATTGACTTACTTACCAACTGACTAGCTTATTACAATACACTTCATTTCCCAAAAAGGGATATTTTCCCATGGTCACATGACTTTAAAACAAAAAAATTCAAAAATTTGTTCTTTTCCTTATCCCCGCCCTTCCTAGTCATATTACATAATACATCACACTTATTAAGAGTGGAAAACAGTACTTTTCTTGTTATAACAAAGTCTAGAAAACAAAAGAACGAGTATCTGCCACACATAGTGTTGGCCCTCTTCCCCCAAGTCTTGTACTATCTAACCTTCAGACTATTTCTTTCCCTTACATCTTCTCATCCTCCATTCCATTCCCACCAATCCTATTATTACATCTACCTTTCACACTATTACTCAGCGCTCCATTTATAACTACCAATAGCGCTTATCCCTCTCAGAAGCATTACTCATCATGCTTCTTTTATACTTATATATATGCCATACAATGTAGTAGATAGTCCTCAGCTTGACCTAGCTGAATATACCTTATTCTCTACAACTCGATGCTCAACTCGATCCTACTTGCCTTAGAAGGGGGTAGTGCATCTTAGAACCAGAAGACAGACTCATCCTTTATATCAGGAAGTCTATAGACATCAGACTTATTGTTGACGGTCTTATCGAACCGATTGATTAGGTCTTGATCTAGAGGATAAGACCCAACAGCTGTAACAGCCTTGGTTCATTGGAAATGGTTGTTGAATTTGGAGGCAAAATCTTGCCATCCTTGGATCGTGGTTGGTGCATTGTCCATCATGCTAATATTTTCCATCAAGGGTGTTGGTATTCCTTCAATAAAGTATTCAATCAATGCTGCATTTCCGGTGATGCCGCTTTGTGAGGCTGCGGTGCAAAATTCTGCAATGTATTCATCGATGGTCATCCCTCCTTTCATCTGAAGCGTTTTCAGCTTCATTCTGGCATCTCCCTCTTTGTCTGATGGGGAAAAGGCCTTCTCAATAGCTTTCATGAAGTTGATGTACATTCCTTGTGTCTGTCTTTCTTCCATCTCTCTGTATGTTGTTTCCTTCCATGGTCCTGCTGTTCCTCCTCTCATGTAGGATAGGATGAATAAGATCTTCTTTTTGTCATTGTTGTATATCTCTCTGTTCATGTTGAGATACATCTTGCAATCAAGGATAAATTCCTTGGTCTTTGTGTGATCTCCATTAAATTCAGCAGGGACGCGGATCTTCATTTCTGTGGGTCTCGCGATGTTTGTGTTTGTGGCTGTCTGTGCTGCTGGGGTGGGTGCTGGTGCAGAGCTGGCTGGGGTCTGTGGAGGTGCCATACTGTATTCTGTTGGTGTCGTTGGTTCTTCTGTGCTGTTGTATTCTTTGCTGCCGCTATCGGCAATCTGTTTTGGATGTCTGTATTGGTGCGTGGTGATGTCTGGTGCACCTTAACCTAAACAGGCTGGCAATATCTTCAGTTTGACCTTTTGTTACGGCAAGGCCCTGTTCTTCTAATCAATTGTTCAAGTCGGACGTCGGTTGATAACAACAACATCAAGAGTCCCTTCTTTAAGGCAAGACTCAGGTCTGGTTTCGAGTTCAAGTAAAAGATACACTACCCCCTCCGTAAGGCGGATAGGATTGAGTTCGCGTCAAGGAATGAGTGAGAACAGGTTGGATTGCCTAGGTCAAACTGAAGAACTATCTACAGTGACTACAGCTATATATATGTAAGGAAAGGTAACTAAATGGGGTATTATGACTAAGCCCAAGGTAAAGATGACCAAACCCGAGATGAGGGACATTGGCCATTGGTTGTCTATAAATAGTGATGAGTCAGAGATAGAGGAAATGAGTCAGCTGAAGATAAGGGTGAGAGGATGACTACATATGGGTGAGTCATTGGTGGCTGATGACAAGTATAGTTTTAGTAAGAAAGAGGAAAAGAGTATGCATAATGGTTGTCCAGGAAAATTGTAATAATCAGTCCCTGATGTGCGTAGTTGTTCTTATCAAGGCCAATTTGCAACTCCCAGTTAGTCATAGTATTCAGTAAAAAGCAAAGTCTTGCTTAGTCAGTGTTTAGTCCAAGAATTTAACAAAGTCAACAAAAAGTCACACAAAAGTCAGTAAAAAGGTAATCCAAAATCTTGATTTTATCAACTTTCAATGTGGATTTGGCCATTTGGGAGGAAATGAATGATTTCTAACTACTTTGGGTTGGCTCTTGACAATTACATTTGGGCAAAATTAAATCTCATGACTAAAGTTTGACTTTATTTTTTTACTGAGAGTGATATAGTATGTATTCCCAGTCAGAACACCCAGCTATTTTATATATATACTTAATTACGTAATAATGTAGTCGGAGTAATTCTAATCTTAATAATTCTATAATTCTACAGGTCCTGCCATTGACTTTGGTCTATGATCGCTGACACCGGCTTAAATACCTCCCCTTTCGCGCCATTCTTCTAGTTTGTGGTGATGACAGGGATGGGTGACATATCTACAACACAGCTACCCCAAGATCTTCCGAAAGTTTTTCAAAATCCAGATGGCTCAAGTTGGCAGATATTTGTGGAAGCGGGTGGTATAATCGGGCGTCCTAAACTCATTCGGTTATTGAGAGTAATCAACTTTTCTTGCTCTTATTCTTCAAATCTTACAGATGGCTACACAGAAAGCTGGGGCAACTGTCTGTGCAGACCCAAAACAAGCTCAGGTCATTCTTGTTGATTCAGACTCGATACAAGGAAAGCTTTTTATTCGTGATTGGGGAAAAGATGATAATAAGGTTGTCTTGGAGCATTCATGGGTAAGGAAATCGATTGCCGCTCAAAAGATTTTGGGAGAAGTGGATCAATGGGGGGGATGTCTTACACAGGACGATGGCCTTCCCATAGTGAAAGACGAATTGGAAGATCATCCGAAGTCAGTCCAACCAACATTCCTACAGTGTTTATATTAAGCATGTCTGAAAGAAGTCCTCTTCCAACTCCTCGTATAACCCCGGTTGAAACTGGAACGACATCCGGGGGACCCAGAAAAACCTTGCAACAATACACCGGGGCTTTACCCCCTCAAGGACCGGCCGCGAGTGATATAAGAAGTACTCCATCTCAGCACACTCCATTCAACCCCACCGAATACGACGTCGAACTTAAACCACAGTCCAGTTTGATGACGGGAACCGATAGTCAACTCTTCTATACCCGACCACCACAAATGACACCCCATGTACAACCTCCACACTTTACGCAATTACAACCCCCCACACAGCATTACCACCCTTCACAACAACCAACTATAATATCTACCCCTCAATACCAAGCAGGGTCGAGTAATATTCCTACACAAGCTTTAATGAACTTCTTAAACCAGCCATCCAGTCCACACTTCGGGACCCCCCCGTTTGAGCGATTTTCACTCGCTCTTGTCGACACTATTAAAGCACAGATCATGCCTTCGGCTCCATGGGATCTGGGATCAGACCAAAACGTTCAGCAATCGTTTTACAATACCCAAATGATGATTTCAACGAGCAAAGCTTCACAGGACACGCAAGGCTCCAAAACGTTTGGCGTTAATCCTATCCCTATCCACAATGGTCCAAATGAATCAGGTCGCTTTTCATCTCCCCGATCAGACCTTCCCCCATCCCTCAGGCGTAAATCCCCAGTGGCCTCGAGGTCTTCATCTTCGACCATCTCGAAGGGCAAGAGTAAAGCAGAAACCTCGAGATCGCCTTCTCCTGTATTGCGTGATTCAGTCTGGTTTTCTCACGGTACAGTCACAGCTGCGTCTCCACGGTCGAGTATTCAGTCAGGCACATTATTCACATCTGAAAAAGGCGATGAACTTTCCTTTTTTGTCCAGATTGACCTCAATAACCGATTTTCCGTTGTCAGTGCTATCAAGGTCAGCATCCGTCACATTTTCCTCTACCTTCGGAGACTGAAGCCAAGCAGAGGAATGGAGGAAGAATCACTAACAATCATACTACTGCAGACTATGCGATTCTCTACTCCCGATCCAAAACTTTCAATGATCTCCTCAACTCAACCCTTGCTGCTGACAGACCGGCTGTAACTGCATCATTTGTCCACGACTCTGTGGAGAAAAATATGCTCTTGGACCCCTCGCATTACTCGTTCGATGTTCCATCTTCATCCCGTGGTCGACGAAAGAGAGCGAGATCATCATCTTCCGGGAAATCTGATGGGGAGCTCGAAAGAAAGAGGAAGGAGAGAAATGTGCGTCAAAACGAGCTACGAAAGCAACGGAAGACAGAGAAGGAAAGCGTAAAACAATTAACTCCAATAATGCAAATACCTGATGAACCTAGACCTAAATCACCTACACCGCCACCTGAACACACTCGCATTCCTTTGCCAGGAGGAGGTTTTAAATTTTCTGAACACGAGCGGGAATTTGTCACTCGCTACGTGAAGATCCTTTTACAAAGAGACCACCAGACATCTGTCAATGCGATGGCACAGTCACTACACAAGAAGGTGTGTGCTTGTGACTGCATAATACAAGTATTAGACAAACTTGCGCAATATCGACATAGATAAATAATCACTCTGCAAAATCTTGGCGGACTTTTCTAGGCCAGCAGGCCAGAGATGACATCGAGGCAACTCGGAAGAGGATGAGCATTGCATACAGAAAGGCACATGGCGCTCAAGTCGATCAACAGCCGGAAGAGGGCCCAGAGAATTCAGAGAATCTACTTACGACTCTACACAAGGGTGGGGAGTCTTCAATAGGGCCTCGACCCGGAGATGAAGGTATACAATTCGAGAATGATCTCGACGCTATATCTCACTTTTTCGCAATGGGCGGTGGAGATGAAGGAGACGAGGACGATGTCTATGTTTGGCGCCGCCTAACGAACCAAGTCAGTATAAGTCCTTTCCAACGACTCCCTATCCCTTATACTTTAGCAACAGGTAAAGTGCCAAACGGCAGGAAGTTGGGAAGAGTTTTACAGCGATCACCATGTTAAAGTCATTGCGCGCTATAACACGCTGATTCAGAATGATCCCTTAAGGGAGGCGGACTTTGTAGACCCTAGTATAGATATCCCTTCGAGTTAAGGCTTGACACGCTTTTGTCCTTCTAAGTTCCGTGCTATTTTCGCAGGGGTGTAACACATACCACCACTAACTTTACTACCAAGATGTTATATATACTTAAATTTCTATTACTGAGTTTACTCAGCCACAAGTGGTTTTAGAGGTTGCTTGAAAAACTGCCTCCGTTTTTCCTCCCTAGTCTTTCCTTTTTCGCCTGTCAGCTGTCCAGCATAGTCGAAAGTTCCCATTGCAGCCCCGAGGACGACACACGAACCAACGGCCATTGGAATTGAACGTGCTATCATTTGTCAGCCCGGTGTAAGGTGCCCCGATTATAATCATACCTCGCACTCCCGCTAAAAAACCAGCAGCACATGCCCCGACTGCGCCATTTACAGCATCGTCTGTATGCCTCTGGTTGGCCAGAACTGACTCTGTTAAAGCAAAAGTTGCGCCCATAGCAGCTGAAAACAAAGAATTAGATAAATGTAAGGCAATAGGTGAAATTTGACCAAATACCAAAGAAACCAATTGTCCCTCCACTACGTGTTATAATGCCCATGGCCCCGTGCGAATGGTTTCCAAGGGCATTCTGAATTGCACTGACAAATGCACCGACAGCGCCAGCTTGTAAACCTATGAGAGAAGCATATTTGAGAGGGGATTTAGGATCGTATGCTGGCCTGTCGGGTGAGGACATGATGGGTTTTGTTGGAATACACACACAACCCCGACTGTTGCCTTTTCGGGCCTTGCATCATTTCAAAACGGCTCTACACTTATTTAATAAACAACCATCAATCACATTGAAGGAACGCTCAGCGCTCAGCACTCATGTATTATGTCCGAGCCCTCAAGCCAACTTCAATCTGACCTCCCATGGTACAGATATCGCACTGCCTCATCCCCGTTCTTTCTAGCGAAAAAGTTATATGTAAGAACGTTACAACTCTTGAAAAATAATAATTCATCATTGCCATTTGATTGCAGTCCAACAAGCCTAGTACACCTTTTCGAACGATTGCCTTTTTCCCATGGAGCGACGAATCCTTGAAGACACTCTGGGGTGGTAGTTTGTTTACACCGGATGCGTTTTCGCAATGGAAAGTTATGATCTCGAAATGGTCTGATGCTGTGGCAGTTAGCGGCGATCACTGCGTATATGTATTTTTCATTGATGAACCTCGAACCCCTATGCACATCAGCTTGCCCCAAGTGCGATCTTCAAATTCTCTATAATAACGTCGGCTGAATAGCTCACCTTGAAGATTGAATCTACTATCAAGCCGTTGCCAACAGACTCTATAAACATCGCCTGGGCAATCCAACCTGGTTCTCCCCTTGAGCCACTGCTGGTGTTCTCACATATGAACCTACTTTACATTTACAATGTTGAGAAAAAGGGGGTGTCAAGCTATCTCCGTGGACATGGTGGTGTAAGTCTGCCTTTCCCTTCTGCATCCGACGCGTTTATTGTTGGTCATGTAGGCCATTACTTCTATTGCTATTCACCCTATCAATACAAATATATTTTGCACAACATCAAGAGATTACTCAGTACGAATATACGATCTCAATCGCACTCTGAGAGGAACACTCCTCAACCCACCTTGGCCCCCTGCTTCCGTACCAAGCCTGGCCGGGGCCCCTCATGGACTTCACATGTCAGAAGCAGAGGGTACGGGTATTGGACAATGCTTAGTAGTACTTATGGGAGGCCGGTCTGGCGGACACCAAGCAGCTGTTCTGAGTGCTGTGAGAGAATTACATGCCAATCCGGTCGCTCACTTAGATTGATTGGAATTCTCTATACCCTTTAGGCATTTCATCCGCAGCTCCCGTTGATTGCTACTTGTGGTGTTGAGCGCTTCTCTCCTATCCTACACGATACTCATACTAACAACTTTACAGCTTGACAGACTGGTCAAAATATGGTTTGTGCCACTAGACACCAACT
This sequence comes from Collybia nuda, assembly GCA_015584075.1. NCBI lineage: Eukaryota > Fungi > Basidiomycota > Agaricomycetes > Agaricales > Clitocybaceae > Collybia > Collybia nuda. The sequence goes on along the minus strand of MU150371.1, from coordinate 72,299 downwards.
TGAACACAATAAGACGCGAGGACAAGCCCTTGTTCAGTAGTAGCAAAATACACAAGGCGTGTGTCCTAAGCATAGCGTGGTATACTTTAGGTCCCATGTTTACAAATGGAGCACTTTTAATGTTCCTGGTTTGACAGGTTAGGCTATGATATGCTCTTGACACATTGTACACCAGCCTTAATGAAAACCTCCATTAACCAAGAGTCAAAAGATACTTTCATAGAAACAGGTCAAATGGCGATTTGGCGGTGGTTGGGAATAGAGCGCTTCTTCCCATCTGGAGACCACGAGCAGATTGTGTTGCGCGGGTGTGCTTCGGTATGTCGCATCGCTGAAATTGGTGGCTTCTGCAACTAAAGTAAAGCCCAGGACTATCAGGAAAGTGGTGAGTTCTCATCAAGGTATTTTATGCCATTATTTATTTGACCGGTTTAGCATCTTTCAAAGTTATTTCAACGTTACCCCTTCCCAGAGAGAATGTGCAAACACTATCAACCATCCTTCATCTATACCAATCCCCCACGCATGACCCAATTGTACTTATTACACGCCCCGGATCTTCCTCAATCTTAGTCTACAATGTGGTTCACCTTCAGCCCCGTAAACCACCTCCGTTCTTAGTTGACCAGGTGGACCTAGTTGAATCAACACAAAATATACATTTGAGCGGGGGACTAGGCCCAGGAGTACATCTGGAAACAATGCCATGGACCTTACAAGCTGGGATGGATGATTCATCACAACACAAGCCTTCAGACTGCCTGATGAGATGCGCAATGGGAAAAGGGGGGACAACTATTGTTGGTGCGAGTACTGAAGGGACTCTGCAGATCTGGAAAATAAAAAGGCAGGGAAACCATTCAAGTACAACTCCTTAGCCTCAGTTCTCAATCTCCAATCAATAAAATGGTAACGAATGACAAAATTACGATCTACGCAGAATATTGAAAATAAACAGCAGAATGTATGTAAAGAACGTCTTATTCCAGCGCCCCGAACTTTTCAAAAACACTATATCCAATACCTCCTACTTTCACCATATCTTAAATATAACGTTAATGAATACATTGGGTTTTTGAACAAACAACTTACTCTGCACTCAGTATCGCTCGACTTGACCATTAGGCGACTTGGTTGGTTGTTCAGCAGGGATTTGTCGTTTATAAGGCTCAATCTTCCCTGCAGGGGACTTAGTTGGCTGCTCGGCGGGGATCTGTCGCTTGTAGGGCTCGATCTTCCCTGCAGGAGATTTAGTTGGCTGCTCGGCAGGGATCTGTCGCTTGTAGGGCTCGACCTTTCCTGCAGGAGATTTAGTTGGCTGTTCCGCAGGGATCTGTCGCTTATAGGGCTCGATCTTCCCCGCAGGAGATTTAGTTGGCTGCTCAGCGGGGATTTGTCGCTTGTAGGGCTCAATCTTCCCCACGGGAGACTTGGTAGGTTGCTCCGCAGGAATCTGGCGTCTGTATCGTTCAATCTTGCCAGCAGGAGACTTTGTTGGCTGTTCCGCAGGAATCTGGCGTCTGTATCGTTCAATCTTGCCAGCAGGAGACTTTGTTGGCTGTTCCGCGGGAATCTGGCGTTTGACATATACAGGAATCGTTCGCAACGGTTCAGCCGAGTTTCCAACGGCAAGCTTCCGTAATAGTTGTGAGCGAGTAATAAAATCTAGGGTTATGTGCACACACCCCTGAGGACACAGGTACTGGTGAAGCGATAGCTTGTCCTGCCAGTACAAGAGTTAAAGCGGCAAAAGTGATAGTACGTGCGAACATGGTTGAAATTAAGGAAAGTTTGAATGAAGGCGTTTAGCGATGGCAATGGAAAGAGAGGCGTCCGGCGGCCTGCTACAACGAAGAACTAGGATATATGAGGGACAGAGAAAGTGGAAGAGACATATGACTTACAAGGAGAGAAATAAAAACAGAGAAGAGAGCTGAAGGATGGATAATAGAATGGCCTGTGAGTTATATATCAGCCGTCTGATGGTTGCCTGGCTTTTGTTGTCATGCTGTCAGCGTTACTTCCATCTATTGTCAAGGACTGAAATAGTAAATCAATTATTTTATTTATTTATTTAGTTATTAACTAGGGAGTTGCTGTTTTGACCTCAGAAATTTATTCTCGACAATGTCCGACCCACGGTTTGCTAGAGTCAAGTCTGACCCCCGTTTTCGTCGTTTCCGGAAAAAAGAGTCCAAGGTTATTGTCGATGAACGGTTCAAGGGTGTGTTCGCAGTAGGAAAAACGAAGAAGGTTAATGGTAAGTTTTGTCTCTTCACCCGTACGTGATGGTACAAATGAATTATTGCAAGGTCAAGTGGATAAATACGGACGTTCAATATCCAGTACTCATGACGAGGACAACTTGAAGCGGTTCTATCGTCTCGATGGTGAATCTAATGAGGAGCGTCCCCAGGTCTTACCAGACTATGCTCGCGGCGAGGTGTTGCTCAAATCATCAGATGAAGAAAATGACGATACCTCGGAATCCGGTGAAGACAGCGACAGTACCAATATAGTTAAGGTTGGAAGTTCCCATCGTCGACCAATCGTCGACAATGATCAAGCCGAAGTAAATCTTGATGAGGGCGACCTTGCAGATCTCGATGCGCAAGTCATTGCTTATAACGAAGCCTATCCCGACATATCTCAAGATGAAGGGTTGCGCTCCCGTCGCTTGGCCATTGTCAATTTAGATTGGGATCATGTCCGCGCAGGCCATATCTACAAAATCTGTTCTTCTCTTCTCTCACCTACCGCCTCTACAGTATTAGATCCACCGAACGTCCCTACAGGCCTATCTAGGAAACATAGTATGAAAACGCCATCAACTAAACTTGTTCGCGGAAAGGTCGTAAGTGTCCGTATCTATCCCAGTGAGTTCGGCAAAGAGAGGATGGCAAGGGAAGAAATAGAAGGGCCACCTACAGAGATTTTCAACAAAACCGGAGGTACCAATGAAGAAGTGACCCCACAAAGCATTTATAACATTGGAGGTGAAAATGATTATAACGAGGATGCATTGCGGAATTACCAGCTTGAGCGGCTTCGGTACGTCTTCACAACTATTATCCAGTATTTTGAGGCCGAGCCATACCAGGTATTACTATGGGATTATAACTTGTAATACGATTGACGCCGCCTCTCATATATATCAAGAATTGGACGGTACAGAATTGGAACGGTCTGCAAATGTATTTGATCTCAGTTTCGTGCCCGAAGGAATGGTTTTTGATGACGCGTGCAAGTATGTGTTGACTGGCTCTTTAAGAATTTTGTCTGATGAAATACACAGGGATGAAGTCACTGCAGAATCCACTTCAAATTTTAAGCCCATCGATTTTGTAACCGATGTGAGTTTTCGGATGACGGGATTACAAACATCTTAAATAACGTTAATCCATATTTTAGGCCCTTCGACACTCAAGGGTTAAACTCACGTGGGATGAGGATGACCTCGAAAGAAACCTGGTGACTCGGCGAAGACTGTCCAAAAAAGAAATTGAAGATGCAGACTTTACGGCGTATTTGGCCTCGGACTCGGACCCTGAAGAAAGGGATTGTTTGGGGCATGTGAACCCGTCCGGGACATCAAGAGACAAGCTTCGTGCACTTCTTCTAGCAAGTGATGCTAATGACCTTCCTGAAGGGTGGGGTCGTGATAACAACAATGTCGGAGACGTTGACATGGAAGTTACTTTCACACCTGGAATCAGCGACAAGAATAGCGAAGCAGAGACCACGCTTGATAAGTATCAGCAAAAGATCAGAGACAAGCGAAAGGAGAGAAAGGGAAGGGTTAAGCAAGCAGCTCCTACTGAGGGTGTACGCGATGATTTCTTTATCGGCGAAGACCCGCGGACAAGCTCAATAGCCGAATTGGAACCCATTCTGGACGCCAAGCAGAAAGAGAGAGAATCCTCATCGCGCCCGACAATGCGCCCGTCGGCTAATGTCGAAGAACTGGCGCTACTGATTGATACAGAAGATATCAGTCAGCGACCGAAGCACTTCAATCTCAAATCTGTTTTAAAAGCTGAGAATAAATCCAAGCGGAAAACAAAGAAAAAACACGGCGATCAGCCCGAAGATGATCTTCAAGAGGATTTTATAATCAACGTCAACGATGATAGGTTTAAAGCACTTCACGAGGATCACCAATACGCAATCGATCCAAGCAATCCTCAGTAAGCGACTTTAAAGGGTTAAGGGTTGCTTATATGCTCAGCTACCCAAACCCACCTTTAGATTCAAAAAGACGAAAGCAATGTCTGCTTTGTTGGAAGAACGAACCCAACGTCAAAAAAATATTTCCAGAATAGATCCAGGTAACATCCTATCCACAGCCATTCCCAGCATTGGCCCAAAAAGTTTGCGAAACTTGGTGGATAATGTGAAGCGAAAAAGTATCAATGTGGTATTACCCGGGCCAGCGAAAAGGCAAAAAGTGTCATAGTAGCAACCCACAAGTAAACTACATCACATCATGTACCTTCTTTGTAAGACCCACATTGCGTGTTTTTTCAACTCAAGCAAATACATAACTGTTGGTGAATGGTTGGGCAGTTAGTTTCAGGTTATGCCTAAGTAAGATGATGACAATAGACGAAATTTCATTTGACGCACTTAAGAAATCTTAGCATTTGAAAAATCCATCTCGGGGTGAGCAGCTTGGAATTTCTTCAAAGCCTACTGATTCATGTAGCGGTTGATATGTACCTTCGTTGAATCTTATCATACCTCTATCTTTTTCATTTCATCTGAGGTAGGTTTGCCCATTTGCTAGACATAACATCAAAAAGCGAAAACTCAAAACATCGCCGCGTCTCACCTTCTGCTGGTTGTCAAACTAAAATATTTATCAGTAAGATTTCCACAACAAAACTGTTTAAAATACCATCATTTTTTCCACCATACCTCTAATTTAAATCAGATATATCAACAAAGGCAAGCCAATTATATAGCGTCTCACCTTGTTTCGCCATCGAGATCGCTGAGTTTACTGTTACCAGGTTCGATCTTTCTTGTGTCAATCTTGGGATGATGTGTCAGAACGTTCTCCCACCACTGCTGCTGGTTTAGTTTTTCTAAGTGAACTAGAACCGCCTGGTTATCCTCTGATAAAATTTTATTAGAAATCCAATATCGATCTAATATAAATAGTACACGCACGTAGGGTCCATGTACTATCTTCCACTTTGATTTCCCTGCATAATTCACCACCGAGTATCTGATCCTGCCCTTTAAGGCCTACACTGAGTTTTTTCTTCTGCAAGACCACTACGAGGTCCTTGGCTCGTGTCCCTTTAGGTACAGGAATAACGACATCAAGCTCTCCCAGTTCCTGGGTCCATGTATATGGTAGAGCTGAGTTGCGTAAGAATTTGGATAGGTGACCTGGATTCAGATATCAAGTAAACTTGCGCATACCAGCCTGTTCTGCTATTTCACGAGCCCGATCTTCCTTATCACGAATTTCTCGCTCTTCCTTCGTAAGGCTGTCGTAATCGCTCGTAGATGCCATGAATAAGTATAATGGAAAGCTTCGACACAAGAACTGCCTGAAGGCTGGAGTGGCCTTAGCGGACTATCGATTGCATGTTTACAACTTTAGTTGGTTATGTTTGGGGGAAGTCGAAGAGACTAACAGCCACTAACAGTCGCCAGTCGCCGCTTGGTGCAGTCTTTCTCGGCCCTCATCTCTTTTTCACTCTTGTTTCGTGGTTAAAGAAATCTATGGCCAGCTCAGATATATGGTTAGACTTTGAAGTGAGCCTAAATACCTATATGTTCTTCTTCGAACCTCTAAATCAGCCCCCCCGGCACTGTAGCAAGTCCGGCATAACATAAAGAATAATACTGTTGATAAGCTTAAACAGATCCTTACAGGGCTCAACGAAGAGTGTGGGATGCATTTTCCGAAATCTGGCAAGAAGCAAGAGATTATAGATAGGATTGTTGCGACACTCGATACATGGAGGACAACTAATCTGGAGGACAACTGGGTCAAGGCGAGGGCAGTTGTTTACCAAGTACGGAACACAGGAATGTGAGTCCTGACTTAATCATTTATCGCTTCTAACACCTATGGTTATTTAAGTTATACCCCTACCCGACTACCTGTCAATCCTGCTGTTCTTCCTACAACATCGCATGCTCATAACTCATACCATTTGTCCGGCATTTCCAAACCCCCATTATTTCCGGGAATAGCTGGAACTAGTACGCTTAATCGTTACGATCCTTATGCTCCTCCACGCAAGGCTACTGGGTCTTCAACCTCTATTCCACCCACTTCTACTGGTCCAAAATCGTCAGGTGATTTAACCTACACCATCGGCGTTGGCTATATCTGACCTGCGACCAGGTATTCGTTTCAAAGAATCTCCTTTTTACCAAGTAGACCAGGCTGTTTCGGCTGTGACAGAATGTCCAGGTAAGACATCTGAAAGATCGTAGTGACAGATGCTAAGGACATGAAAATTAGAGTCTACTGGGGCAACTGATCGCAGACAGCAAGTTGTGACCTTCAGTTTAACCAATGATCAACTAGCGAAGCTAAAACTGCCTGGGTGACATCACTGTTTAATTTTCTCAAGCTAAACCGCTAAGTGTATCTTTTAGCTCCCAATACCAACTTCGGCTGTTTTGTACATCGTCCATCTTCTACTCTCCACCAAATTCGTTTCGGACGAGTACAATCCCTTGTCCTATCGAATTTCCTCCGACCTGCGAGGTCCGCGTAAATAATGTCCAATTAACTGCGAATTTGAAAGGGTTAAAGAAGAAGCCTGGGACTGCACCTCCTCCTGATCTTGGAAAATATGCAAGACTCACCAATGTACAGAACCGAGTGGAAATGGTTTATGTTAACAGCCAGCAGCCCATTCAATCGAAAGTTAGTCCTCCCATTTTATAGGTGTATCAATTGTTCATTTTCTGTTACACACAGAAGTATTACCTCGTGGTAATGCTTGTAGAAATAACCACTGTCGATCGCCTTGTATCGACATTAAAATCTGGAAGCTATAGAAATTGCCAAGATATCCGGCAAAAAAGTTACAATCTATCATTCCACGTTCTCTCTAAGACTTACACTTTGGTCCAGTGATCGAATCACTCTCAGAGGATGATGACATTATAGCAGGACCACAAAAAATGTCACTGAAATGCCCAGTACGTGTGTTATATATTATTTGTTGCATTATTAAGTATGTATATAGCTGAGTTTTATGCGAATCAATACCCCATGCCGGTCTTCGCGATGTGTGCATTCGCAATGTTTTGATGCCACGTCGTGGTTCTCGGTTATGGAACAGACTACAACCTGGTTGTGTCCTGTTTGTGAACGGATTTTGGACTGTAAAGACTTGATAATTGACGGGTATGATCTTGTCCACGGTCCCCCACTTTATTCTAATTACCTGTAAGATATTTTGACGAAATTTTGAAGCATAGTCCGGAGAACGTAGAAGACGTCATTGTTGAAGCAGATGGGGAATGGCACACCTCAGATAACAAATACGGCTCTGCGCAATGGAAGGCTACCCATACTCCTATCGCCGTTACAAAACCGGCAATACTATCTCGCAAGCCATCCGTTGTTGCTCATCCCCCTTCCAGTTCTCCGTCGAAGCTTGGGCCTGACGATTTGAAAGAAAAAACCAATGTTAAAGATCACGAAATATTCATTCTTGATTCAGATGACGAAGATGAGGGCCAAGTTAAACGGGAACTCTCACCTTCTTTCGGTAGCGCGACGTCTGGATATCAATCCTTCGAAAGCTCTGCAACTTCTGTCCCCCAATCACAGTCTCAAACTGACGATGTCATTGACCTCACCCTTGACTCTGACGATGAGGCTCCCGTCGTATCTCAAAAGGCTGGAAAGCGTAAAGCGACCGATGCAGAACTATCCTCAACATCTCCAACAGAGCAGATCTGGAAGAAGAGCAGGCCGGATCCCGATCGCACTGTTCCAACGAGGGTCTCAATCAACACAGATTATCCTATATTATCATCGCACTCCGTCGCCCCCCGCTCACCTCTACAATACACGCCATCTTTTCAACCTGGTTCGAGTTTGGGTTCTACCTTCTCTCCGTTTAATATTCGAAGTACAACAAACATGACTTTACCCCCACTTCAGAATGTACCGCCCCGAACAAATGGGCATTGGTCATGATAGTCGTAATATATTTTTTACATTACATAACTTGATACAATACACTAATTTTGAATCATCCATCTTGCATATGCATCCGTCTCAAGCTAAAGTTTATGATGTAACTATTATGTAACAATTGGTAGCACGATTTAAGCACAGATTTCCTCAGGACTTCGGTCCCCTACTGTCTTTCCTCTCTCAAAATGGCCGATAGTAGAAAGGTCAAAGCTTCTTATCCTTTGGACACTATACGGTATGTAAAGTATGACCACTATATGTCATTTATTGAACTCTTTTACAGCCGTCGCATGATGATGGCTTCTGGGCCTGGTGTTAATTATAAGTCAATGTTCGACGCAGGATCAGTATGAACGCGATCTTTTCGTGTGCGTATGTATCATTTCGTTTGCCTAGATTGTTGCGAAGGAAGGCACCAAATCTCTGTTCAAAGGTGCGGGTGCTAACATCCTTCGTGGAGAACTTACCGGCGCTGGTGTATTGTCTCTATGATAAACTCAGCAAGTTTCATTTGGCAAAGTCTATTCTGGTGGTGAGTTCCATCATGTCAAACATCGGACAAACTTTCAGTTTAACAATCATAATTTTTAGTTGTCTGCGTGGTTTTAAACTTCTCATTCGTCGTGTCATATATTGAATATAGCATCCGTGTACTTTACATACTGCGTATAAACAACCATATACAAATTGGCATACAAGCTGTGCTTTAGGGTGGGCTTTTTCGCGACGGTAGTTTCATTCATGTTCAGATCGCTTTTATGGTATCGGAAGATACCCAGGTCCCACCAAGCATTATCTCTAAAGTCCTCTACTCTCGCCCTTTCATCTATTGTACTCCGGCCATATCAGGAGCATTGTTTGGATGCTTGCGTGGAGGCCCTACAGTCAGGCGTTGCGCGTATTGGTGTTTCTCTGCCTACGGGTGCTGGCAAAACAACTGTTTTTATTACTCTGCTGTCACGGATCTTACCCCCAACATCAAACCCTGCAGCTTCAAGGTCTCTCATCATTGTAAACAGTATAGAGCTTGCGATACAGTCTGCAAATCAGGTGGCAAACCTATTCCCAAAGTGGTCTGTGGAAATTGAACAGGGAACCAAACACAAGGCATCCGGTAGTGCAGATGTGTAAGGTCTCAATTTAGCTTGATTCAGAACCAGAAAGGCCATAATATTCTCAGGACTGTTGCTACATACCAGACACTACTCAATGCTGAGCGCTTAGCAAAATTCGACCCTCATGGAGTGAAGGCTATCATTGTGGATGAAGCACACCATGCGGCCTCTCCATCGTAAGTGTCTTTATTCTAACCTATTACACGCAATCATCATGGTTCTACCAGTTATCGTCGGTTATTATCATATTTTAACCCGGATATCAAGAATCCTGACCCAGGATTCCCCACTCCCTCCCTCCCACACAAAATTCCTATCATTGGGTTTTCTGCGACATTTAGCCGTCATGATGGCTTGGCTCTTGGCTCTGTCTTCGAACGCATAGTGTATCACCGGGATTTTCTCGAAATGATCAGAGAGCAGTGGTTCGTGACAAACCTTATGGCCCACCCGGGCCCTCAACTCCAGTTATCATAACTATGGATCAAATAGGCTGTGCGATGTGCGATTTACGTCAGTTCGAGCGAACATTAACCTGCAAAACGTCGTCATCAATTCTCGTACGGGAGATTTCAACCCTACAAGTTTGGCACATGTAATCAACACAGATACTGTAAATGACCTGATCGTCAAAACATGGCTTGACCGTGCATGTAAGCTTCTCGCATCTCAGAAATAACATTTGTTTAGCATCGTATCCCTTGGTCATTTAGCGAAACGCAAGTCAACGCTTGTATTTTGTGTCAATATTTCACATGTTGAAGCCCTGACCCAAACCTTCCGAAATTGTGGAATTGACGCCAGGTATTTATATTCGAAAACTCCCAACGTCGAACGTAAAGCTTTGATCGAATCATTCAAATCTGGCCAATTCCCCGTCCTAATAAATTGTGGTTAGTGTTTCTTCCTAAATTGGTATTAAGGTGTCTAAGTAAGCTGTGTTGTTAGCTATATTGACAGAAGGGGCTGATATTCCTAACATTGACTGTGTCATTGTCGCTCGACCTACTCGTTCTCGAAATGTTTTTGCTCAGATGGTCAGTTTGGGACATTAATTGCGCAACTGAGTTCATATCGTTACAGATTGGCCGGGGGATGCGGCGGTCGCCTGACACAGGCAAGAAGAATTGTCGCATAATAGATTTTGTAGACAGTACTGCAAGTATATCTGGTGTTGTCTCGACTCCTACCCTATTTGGACTTGATCCAGGGGAGATAACTATCAATGGTGAGCATACTTCATTTCATTACCCGATGCTAATGCCGTCCGCAGACGAGACCCCTGAAAGGCTTGAAAAGCTTGCCTTCCAAACTATTGGGTCCCGTGAAGTCACTACTGTTCCAGTTCCAAAATCGGTTATATACACCGACTACGAAAATCCATTTTCGATGATTAGCGAATCTTCAGGTGCCCCCCATATTTCCAAATTAAGTCAATTTGCATGGGTTGGGTGTGGAGGGGACATCTATGTTCTTGAATGTCTTGGAAAAGGATATTTGCGTATAGAACCTATGAAGCGTACGGAAGAAATGCCATTAATAAAGGTGTCTTCATCTCGTTGCTCAACGCTTTCTTTCAGAATGGCCCAGCTACTTTGAAGCTCGTTATACTCCAGTTGCATTCGACAATGTTACAGCTGCTACACTGGGAAAATTGTCGCCGTTCATGCGGAGTCGGAAAATTCTTACTGCTGAATCACTCGATGACGCTATCCGAGGATGTGATACTTATGTTAAGAATAAAGTTGCTCGAGGGTCCATGTCACTTGGGTAAAGATCACCTTTCTGTATATGCTATTTCCCTGATTGATACATGCAGGCTTCTTCGAACGGCTCGTTGGAGGCAGGCGCCTGCGACCGAAAGCCAAAAACAATTGTTAAGAAAGCGGTGGCTCCGTCGAGATGTACTTGAAGACCCTATGATGAAAGACGCCAAAATCAAAAGAATTACAGATATGACCAAGGGTCAAGTGACAAATATAATTACGAGATTATATCATGGAGCTCAGGTACATTATTCCTTTGCAATACACCTCGTATTACCAATATACATTATCTCTTCAGTCTCGATTCGACAAGAAGACGAAGACTATAGCAAAAACACTTGACATAGCATCAAAAGAACAGCTCCGCCGAGAGAAGGAGATTGTAAAAGTTGGTCCGCTACATGTACGGAGTCAAAATACACGATAACCTTGTTCTGGCAACGACAAAGTGGGTGAAACTGCAGAACTACTCTGGAGAGATAAGGTCGCAGCACGCTGAGCGAAGAATACTGCTTTTCGCAGGGAATTCGGGTCCTGGCATAGTTTATGGTCTTGGATCAGATTCGCCAGGAAAGCTCCGACAAACGAATCACCGGCCCCTGTAACGTTCATAATCTTATTTATGGGTAGTGAAGGAAAATGCTGTAGAACGATTGTTTCGCCGTTCACTCCATGAGCAATAACATATCGTTCGGAAGGTTCACTACGTTTCTGCACCCAGGGAGACGTTCGCGAATCAGCTTGAGAAATACGGATGGCAACTACGACCCCGTGTCCTCCACATTTGATCACCAGGTGCTGAAAGAATGGGAGAAGTTTTACAGCCGTCTGTGCTATCCCTTCATTTATAAGAAAATCTAGTGTCCCTTTTGATGAATCGGAATCCGAAGCGTTTTGTCTTGCAAGCTTCTCTAAATCCATGCGGAATTTAGATCCCACTGAAAATTTGTCGACAACATTCCACCAATAGGGATGGGAAGTCAGGTTGAAGGGCTCAGCACTTGAGGCTTGGCCTATCTGGGCCAATTCGAGTAGGTTAGGAGAGGCGAATGCAATGGGTGAGCAGCTTGTATCAACGAAGTTCAAAGAATCCGCGATGGCGGGTAGAATAGTCGTCGATTTGATTATGGAAGTGGGTTCACTGAAATGATGTTTAGAGGCTTTGACGAAAACTGAACGAATCCTACTAACAAGAACACTATTAAGAAACGCGGTGAGTGGGAGAATGTTACCAAACGAGGCATGCCATACCTTGTATATCATTTTTAAGACAATGAACAACGAGAAATCTGATAGTTTCTGGAGACAGGTTCCCATCCAGGGCAAGGATAGTGGGCTTATGATCTTGAACAAAAGGAAGAACCTATGAACAACATCAATAGACGTCCACACTATCTCGAATGCAAGAATTAACGCAACCAGATCCCCATCCAATGACGTTGTAATGCCCATGTCAGCAACGCCACTGATAAGGTCGCCATCCTCACCTAAGACCATGTTGCAGATAGCTGTTCGCTCATTACTTAAAATAAAGCCATCAGTTCTCATTCCCGTTTTTCGAGTTTCTTCGACGATCAGAGTGCCAAAGAAATCTTCACCAATCGGCGAAACTAACATGGAGGATATTTCTGAAGATTGTGCAATTAGGGCTCGATGGGAAGCCTCTGCAATATTCCGGGCAACACCACCAAGGGTCACAGAGATAACACCTTGTGCAGTTGACCGTGCTTGAGAAGCATCAGCGGAAACTGGTTCTGTTTGAGCAGTGACATCCACAGCAGCAGAGCCGACGATAATTAGTTGGGCTGGAGGCTAAGGTGTGGGTTCAACATATGAGTAAATGATCAGGCTATTGAACTAACAGTAATTGGCAAGGCAAAGCCGATCTTAGGTGGAAAAGGCTTATGATTGTGAAAAAGAATGTCGGATGTTGAAGAGTGGGAAGCCTGGCCCTACTTGAGAACTCGCATACACACTACAAACTACAAATGTGAACTGCTCCTCACTTGTTTTTCCACCAGTTTTTGATATTCCATGGCTATCTGCCCACCTTATAAAGGAGTTAAACCTGGACATAAGTATAAACGTATGAGCTACTTACCGACGAGTGCAGTATTCTGCAGTAAAGCGATATTGGAACTAAGAGAGCCACCTGCTGTGAGTTCTCCAATCCGTGTGAGAAGCCATGGTGTAACATCTTTTCCAAGTTTATCGATTCCTTTCTCCTCAGCTTCTGCTACAGCTTGATCCACTGCTAGTTGGATAGACTTTCCAGCTGCTTCGTATTGTTCCGGTATCGGAACAGCAATCAGTGCGCCACTACTGACGCCTAGTTGCCACTGAGAATCTGTATTAAACCAAAATATCTGTAAAGCTAGATTGGATTGGAGGATAATCACATACGTAATATTTCAGCAGCCGTTGTTGGGTCATTCACATTCCAAGGAGCCTAAAAACGAAATCGATACGAGAGGTATAATTGCAGAGTAAAACATACATCGACCCCGCTATGTCGGGAAAAGAACGCCGGAAACTCACGTGTCATTCCGTAGGTGATGACAGGAACTCCAAGAGTTTCCTGTACATTGATGAGGTGAATTCCTTAAAAACGAAATTATTGTCTTACTAGGTATTCCAGAGTTCTATAATTACAGGAGGTCAGCGTAATAGTTAATAAGGAGAGAAGTACAACCTTCGGATGTCCAGAATTGACTTCACCCCGGATGAAACAACCCCTACAGGGTAGCGGCTAAGTTCACCGAGATCGGCAGAAACATCCATTGCTGTTGGCTAGTTATGGTACCACGAGCATATATCGGCTTCAATAACGTACATTTCTCCCCTCCACGATGAACGCCCCCAAGCCTATTTGGTTTGGTGTCACACACAAGGAGAAGGGGAAAATATTGACCAACTCACCCTCCTGTTGCAAAGACCTATTCAAAATAGTCAGGAAACATTGCCGTTTTATATGGATCGCTATAATCATACCCTAATACCTGCTAGAGCAGCACATACCATAGTAGCACTACATGTAGTTCCTGAGTATACATATGTCAATTTATAGCTATGACAAATATATATACCTAACATACCTCCGTCGACCTTAAGTGCAAGGGCAACGCCTAAATCGCGACGAGATATCTTAGCCGGCTTATGCTGCTTGTCTGCCAGCCGTTCAAAATAATGCTTGTGCATCCCAATCTTTATGCGGCCACCTATGACTGCAATTGTCGCCGGTATAGAGCCTGTAGATCTCACAATATTTTCGAGAGACATTGCAAGTTCTATATTTTCAGGATAAGGAAAACCGTGGGTGACGAGGGCAGTTTCAAGAGCAACAACAGGTCTCTTGGTAGCAAGCGCATCCTGAACCTCTGGGTGAATATCAATAGGTGCACCGGGCTGTATGGCTGTACTGAATTTGGCCCATGTTGATGCTGATACTAAGCGGTCGGAGGTACGAGGAAGATTACGAGTGGAAGACTTGAGCAGATGTGAGTACAAATTGAACATATGAATATGAATTTGAATTATGGTGACCTGGGGTAAGAATTTACCGTCCTTTTTATGTGTACCTAAGTTTCAGGGTCCACATATTTATTTAATATTATATAAGTATATTTAATATTGTACATAAGCAGTCTGCAAGTCTGCATCGGTCCGAGTCAACCGCGCAACTCTAATGTCAGCAACACCCACTACATCAGTCGACGCTACTTTGCTAATTCCAGAAGGCATTTGCGTTTTATGTCACAATCCAATTAATATAGAAAATGTCGCCAATTCCGTTCGAGACGATGCTGCCGGGGCGAGTGCGATCTTTATTGGTTAGTCTTAACCACTGATGTATATCAATATACTCATTGTTCTCCACCTAGGAACTACGCGCAATTCCTTCAAAGGTTTGTTCAACCTAGACGCAACTGTAAATTTCAATAATGGCTCAACAGGAAAAACGGTAACGCGGTTGGAGTACCAGGCTTATTCCAAGCTGGCTATCAAAACAATGGCGAATATAGTCCAGGCAGCCGCGACTTCGATTTCTCGTTCAGACCACCATCCAGATAATCAAAAAGTCCGTTCACTTATTCGATGTGCTGTATACCACCGCCTTGGTACGGTTCCAGTTGGCGAGCCGTCCATTGGTTCGTATTACCCCAATGCATTATCATTTTTGCCTTCATAATTTCTTCCCAGTTATTGCGGTGTCGTCACCCCATCGTAAGGAGGCTCTTATTGCTTGTGAATTAATTCTAGAGGAAGTGAAGCGTAAGGCGCAGATATGGAAAAGGGAATACTACGATGGCGAATCTGAGAGCGAGGCTGAGTGGAAGGAGAATGTATGATATGAACAATATTTTTGTACGATACACATGAATCCACGGACCACGGTATGATCCAAAATTTAAAGAAGACATCGTGCATTGTTTTATAGAGTATTATTAATCCACTTTCCAATCTTTCGTTGTGGCATCATCCTCCGAGCTCACGAGCAGTTCCACCGACCATATGACAAGGGTGAGAAATATGTTCATCCATCGCCACCATATTTGAGATGAATGATCTAGTACTGTTCGCGGACATTAAATTTTGATGAGGACAAATAGGGATGTTACGCACAAAGGAGATGTGAATACACCGTTACAAAAATGAATTGTCGATAAGTCAATAGAATTCGAGTCAGATTAGAAGTCTAGAGCGCTTCTCAGTTTCTCTGATGCATAGAGATAATAAATATACTGACTGGTCGGTCATCCCAGCCATCATGAACCCCTTCGTCAGATTCCCAGCTATCTGCACCAATTGTAGGTAGTATTCGAGAAGCGAGATGGAGCATGGAAAGGCGGTAAAGAAGCGCAATAAGAACCGGCTTCGGCAAAGTGTTAATTATGAAATTCAACAATGCTTGAAAGTGAGGAAGGATGTTTGGTAGAAGTGGCGCCCTGATATATATAGAGTTAGTGGACACGACTCATATTACACTATAAAGGGCGTACTGAGAGGACGCCGGATCGGAAAAGGATTGTTGGTCAAAGCCACACAGCCAAACATTGTATGCAATGAAGGCGGCAAGTCCGGAGGACTCAATGATATTTGTTCGTCTCAAGACAAAACCGATGAACGTTAGAAATAGAAATGCGGTGATAGCCGCGCCGAGGAGAGTCGAAGACAAGGGAGAAGAGGCAGCTGCAGGGTAAGACTGAATTCAAATGCTGAATACTGAGCGGTATATAAATCTGAAGCCAACATACGATAACTATCCACCACGCGGACACGACGTACGCAATAGCAGAACCAACCAATAGAGCAAACTGATACGACTCTCCTTCTGCGACAAGCCGTTTGCCTTCCTGTCCAAGTTTCTGGACTACAAGCAAGCTCGATAAGCCTTCCATTGTTATAAACAAAGGCCCCGAGAAGATGAGAGCCATACCCCACCAATTGGTGGCAGTAATCAACCAAGGATTTACAGAGGAAGAGAACGCGTTGAAACAAACGAGGAGGAGGAAGGGGTGCATAGGTACTTGCAGGACGGATAGAGCATCGGAGCCCCAGAACAGGATGAGAGTTCCATGTATAAGTGAATGGATGGACAGGAGGAGGGAGAGTAGAAGAAATGCTGGAGTTGATAGGGTGGCCAATATGAGCGGAAGAAAAATAAGGATTTGTAGCACCGTGGACAGTCTAAATACCAGACATGAGCAACAAGAGCAACACGGACTACATCAAGAGAAGTATCGCACCTCGCTGTATGAGAAATAGCGCTCCAGATGAACCACGACTTCATGCTCCTCGCCTCGGACGACGTCGAGGCTAATTATTAGTAGACAATGTAGTGGCTCAGTGTGACAGTAGTTATGTTTTGTGACATGTCGCGATTGTTTTCAGATTATTTTTTTGCATGTGTAGACAAAAGTAATGATGATTTTCAAGAGACTGACTATACATAAATAAGAGTGGTGGGCAAATAGAACTGCTCAGATATAAAGAAACCGCCGTATGTTAACTTCTGTCAATGGATCCCAATAGATGACCGCCGAGCGCTATTCATAGGTGCAGCCTTGTCTAAGACGATACTTTTCCGAGGATTGAGAAGTCCTTTTTCTTGTGCAAATTCAGTCGCCCTCGCAGGTGCACCTGGATCGGACGGCGGAACATAGAATTGGTCGATAATTGGTATTTGAAGGAGGTTCATCTTAGGTGTGATCACGACCATATTGTTCGTCTTGATCTCCATCCAGTCAGCTAGTGCGACGAGATGAATGTCAATATCATCACGGCTGTTCAAAACTCACCTCTCTCAAATGTCAAGGGCTCTGAAGCAATCTAACAGGATAGGTAGTCAGCCATACACATAGGGAGTAAGTATGTAGTATACCATTATAATATTTTCTCGTTTGTCGGCCTTGGACATTTTGTAATGTCCCCCGTCAGCATACTCGCTAAATGCAGTGCCAGAGGAAAACCACTGGTGCAATGAATGGTAATTACCACTTTAGCATATGAGTGTGTGTATATTAAGGGACCATTTACGAGGGAAGCTGCTTCATCCTTTCTGGATGATATGTATCGCGTAACGACCACACTCTCCCCATCCGTGACACAGAAATTCATGAGACTGGGCTGAAGAGAAATAAGTAAGGATCTACGTGTTTGGCGAGACAGAATTCACCTCGGTGATGCCTGCTTCTTCAGCAAGGGCATTTAAATGGGATATTGTATCCAGCATCGATTTACGCAACACATCAGACGTAAAGGATTTCGCTCTGGGATCTTGTAACTATGACACAAAATAATGAATAATGTAAGAGAATAACGAGCTAGAAATACCTTCGATAAAAACAATGCGAAAGCCCACTCTGAGTCTGAACAAGGTAGAAGCGACCTGACAATCAACATAGACAAGGTCATTACCTGTGTTTCCCTGGACCATGTCGAATGCAACGTCCGGTAAGCTAGCCTGTAGTCTCCGTTTGATAATAGGAAAGTCGGCAATTCCACCATTATGCATAAACTATGAAATGTTAGCTGTGATCCTTCCACCAAAGCCGACGCACTACGCACCATTAGCTTCCCATAAACAAAAGGGTGGCAATTGTCTAAAGAAAGTGAGCCTGCAGTTGTTGCTCGAACATGACCACTATAGACGTTTTGAATGGATCAAGGATGGGGGTTAAGTGTGCACACTGACGTACAAGACGAGAGGTGACTTGATTTTCTCTGCCAAACGTGTCAAGTTTACATTGTTCCAGGCCTACGGTCAATGTGACCAACTGAGAAAAAAAAGAGAGTAGATAAACTGACTGGCGTTACGGAAGTAAAGATACATGGCTGGTTGCCCAACTCTTCATCATATACAGAGTCATACCAACCTTTGACGCTCCTTAATAGTCCATTCTATACATTCCTTGTCAAACTCACCAACACCAAATCCATCTCCGTTCATGGGCCTTCGCCTATCAAGGCGAAGGCGAGAATCAAAAGCTTGGTTAATGATCGAATGGCATGGTCTTGTGAGAAGCTATTCACCGAAAGTTGAGTAAGATATAAGGTTGTCGAGCGGACAGTGTGTATGACTAACATGCGATAATTGAACAGGTGATGTTCCCTTGTAAATGACGAAACGGCACATGAAGGAGCTTATCTCAACGGTTGGGGACGTGTAAAGTTGAACACAGATACAACAAATACACAGACGCAGACGCTTTCCTGCATATGGATCTTTACATAAAGGGAAAGTTTATTCTCCGCTTTGTCATGCTATAGAGTCATAAATTACACAGTGGACCTCACCCAAAAAAAATCACATAGGCAAAGTAGGTATTTCAAGATGACTTGGTGGAATGGGCCAACACATTGTGTGACAGGTACTTGTTCTTCAGTTCCATTATGTTACATGTATCATGCACTCTTCCAATTAATTACTTGGTGAAGGTATATTGAGCTACTGTAAGGGGAACACTAGTTTGTACCTACCCTAGTTACTTGGATTAACCTTGCTCATTGTATATACTTATCATATGCTGCTGTGTGCCTTGAGTATATCTTGACACTATCCTATCTCTCTGTGACCACTTCCTTACCCCTCTCATAGTCAGTAGCATACCTCCAGACTCCTCATTTACTCCTAAACTCTTGCATGATCCTAGTGGGTCAATATTAATTTATGTGGTGGCTCTGTAGTTTAGTCTCACAATATACTATATAAATGGTGTTTTCCCCCTCAGGTTGACACCTTTGGAATACATTAGGACTGGGTCCCCTTCCTGTGACTAAGCCCTCTGTGCCTTAGGTGCCCTGACCTCTACATGGTTGATCTTGCTGTGCACACTGCTCCCCCCTTCATAGTACTTTGGTGCAATGCTCCCCCTTACAGCTACCTCAGGTGCAACAGTAGGGTACATACTTACATTGTGTAAATGAGATATAGTGATCACATCCTGATAGGGAATCCTCAGATAAACCTCTGAGGATTTCCCCTATGTAGATTCCACTAGGAAACAATATTACAGCTGTTACCAAAACAATAGGCCTCCTTGGATTTTTGTGTTTGTTTGGATTCAAACAAACAATTCCCATTTTAGGGCAAATGAAAAAAACAGGTGTCTACATGTCAGTGAATCAAGGCTCAAGTGACACAGACTAACAAAATCAGTATGTAATACTAATAGTCAGTTAAGTAATATAGCCTGCATGCCTAAACCATCCCTCTGCTTTCTTAGCATTAACACTACTATATACTGCTTCCCAAAAAAATGCAATAGGGATCAGAATTTTCATGACCATCAAGTTCACCCAACACATAGTCTCAATTGCTCCCAATCCAGGCCTTGATACACAAAAATGCTTCCCCAATAGGGTTGAGATCAGGGGAATATGCAGGGAGGTATATCAGCCACATCCCTCTGAAATTTTGTAAGTAAGACAACAATCATTTACCAGATAGACTCACTGGGCCTCAACAATCTCACAGATATCATCTGAATGGTGTGATGAAGCATTATTTATAACTAATACAGAATTTGGGAGAGGAAAAGGGTTCATTCTATCAAGTAACCACTCCACAAAAGCATCAAAGTCTTCTGCTATGTATGAATGATTGAGGACTTCTAGTGCAAGTATTCCATTAAAAGAGAGTGCCAGTAGCATGGAATACCTGTAGATTTTATGGACCCACCCACACTAGGTAATAATTAGTGAACTTACTTTTGACCCTGAACAAAAAAATTGCGGCGTCAAGCTCAATCACCTGTGGGAGCCCAGGCATACTGTCTCTGGCTTGTATGTCAATTACAATAGCTTTCATCCAGGAAGACCAACTGCTCAGGCTTGTAGTATGCCTCAATGACTGTTACACTTTTTCATTCTCTACCACATGATGCTCCTTTTCTTACTATCATCTGACTATTTACATATGACACCTCATTCTATTTATATCCATATGTTCACACGCATAGTCATCATCTTAGTCATATACCCAGTAGCGTAATTCCCTCATCACATGCTTACTCATCCTTGACTCATTTGATTACTCATTTATGTTTACTCATCTCATTCAGACTCTGTATATATAGTCGTCATTTAGCTTAGATAGTCTTCAGCTTGACCTAGCTAATACAACACTCTTAACCTCATCGATCTTGACGCAAACTTGATCTCACTTGCCTAAGAAGGGGGTGACACATCTTTAGGCTCATACAACTTAGACTCTACCTTAGTATCAGGGAGTCTATCGACTTGCATCTTAGCTGAATAGCTGACGTAATAGCTGACTTAGATGTTTGAACGCACGATGAGCGTTCTAGCGTAACAAAAGGTCAAGCTGACGAATCCACCAACTCAAAGAAGTTCAGGTGCACAGATCAATTTCACAGACTACAGATCAGATGCAGAATCAGAAGACACTACACCGACACAAACCTATTTTTCAGACACAGAAACAGAAGAAGAACTATACGACATGGGCACAACAGCAGCAGCAGTACCAACCCCAGCCCCAGTTCCCATTACACAGACCACACACGGAAGAAGCGGAGAAATCAAAATCCGCACCCCAAATGATTTTGATGGAAGCCGAAACAAGACAAAGGCATTCATACTCGATTGCCAAATGTATATGAAGATGAATTAAGAGATATACAACACTCATGCAAAACAGATCATATTCATCTTATCTTATATGAGAGAAGGAACCACAGGACCTTGGAAGGAACAGTGGTGGGCACTGAATGGGAATCAAGTTGATCAGAAAAACGTCAACACATTCATTGCAGACGTTGAATGATCATTCTCACCCTCAGATGAAGAAGGAGATGCTAGGGCAAATTTGAGAACCCTACAGATGAAAGGAGGCATGACAGCTGATGAATACAATACCAAATTCAGCACCCAAGCAGCCAGAAGTGGCATTACAGAAGACAAAGCTTTGATCAAATATTATATGGCAGGACTACCCAATGCCTTACGAGAGAAGATCTTAACATCAGACAATCCACCATCCACCATGAAGGAATGGCGTGACAAAGCATCTATATATGATAACAACTACCGACAAGCTAAAGCAATTGTAGCTCATCTCAGAGGGAACAGCGGCAATAATAACACCACTAAGAAATACAATTTCAGAAGGAACACCCCTGCAGGTCCACGACAACTTCCGAACTACGATCCTAACGCCATGGACATAGATCGCATTGAGATCAACAGACTTTCCATACAAGAAAAAGATGAACATTTCAAGAGAGGATTATGCTTCAAATGTCACCAACCGGGACATCGAGCCTCTGCTCATAGAACCGGAACAACCGCTTATCAGCCAAAGAAAGAAGAAGTAAAGAGAACCCCATATCAGAACATCCAAGCCATCTTGGCGGAATTAGGAGATGAAGAAAGGAATGTCACTCTTGACCAAATGGAGAAAGAGGGTTTTTAAAGCAGCGGACTACCTTGACGTTAGTACCTGCCCCATCTGTCACAATATCACCTGTAATTTTAGGGGAAATGAAATCTCAATCATTATTGCTTCCTATTATGGTGATCGGAAACGTCGAAATTCCTATAATGGGATTAATTGACTGCGGAGCTGGAGGAACATTTGTCAACAAAGAATTTGTCAAACAACATGACTTGCGAACTGTACCATTATGGAAAACTATCCCAGTTCGAAACGCAGATGGAACGCAAAACCAAGCTGGAAATATCAAAGAATGTATCTGGATGAAAATATGGATTGGAGACGAAGAAGTCAACACAAGATTCTTAGTCAGCGGAATTGGCAAGGAAAACATTATTTTAGGATTACCCTGGTTAAAACGACACAATCCAAAAATAGACTGGGAGAAAGGAACAATAGACTTCCCCTCGGACATAAAGAAGGAAAGACTATCCGAAACTCTCCGAAGACAATTTGAAACCCAATCAACTTTACCACTGGTCAAGGAACACAATCAACCCTCGGACAACAGAATAATTGAAATGGAAGAAGAAGAAGATGAAACAGGCATTAATCTTCTTCGAGCTTACATCAACCCGGACAAAGAAAACGAAATCTGGATCAATGCAAAAACCTCTATTGCTCAAGAATTAGAACATAAGGCAGAAGAGAAAGCCAAACAAGAATTACCAGAATTCTACAAAGAATA